>JAPYYX010000068.1:0-171816 GCA_030522605.1 Cremastinae sp. B BG-2022a
CGTTTCGAGTGAATATTATGATGTTCCTTCACGCTATATTTACCGATAAATCCACGAGTGTGCTCGCTCGTCCTGTCGATGCGCGCGAGATTTAGGAAAAGAAGCGAAAAAGGAGACGCGCATCGTGTGTCCAGAAGGAAGGAAAACTGTGTATACAGAGAGAACGATCAATCATTCTGGGGAATGAACGGAAAGTCTCTCTCCGCGAGCCGGAGCGAAATCA
Organism: Cremastinae sp. B BG-2022a; assembly: GCA_030522605.1. Taxonomy (NCBI): domain Eukaryota; kingdom Metazoa; phylum Arthropoda; class Insecta; order Hymenoptera; family Ichneumonidae; species Cremastinae sp. B BG-2022a. The sequence continues at coordinate 224 of JAPYYX010000068.1, forward strand.
ACGGCGAACATCTCGCCGATCGAGCGTTTGAGACAGCGGCGGAGTCGTTTCTCTCGCGCTTCGCTGCGTGTGCGCGCTGGCGAAAAAAAAAACGAGGCAAAAGGAAAAACTGCATATTATACGATTTCTTGTCGCATCGGAGGTAAACTCGAGGCTCCTTGTAACACGCTCGATACTCCGCGACCAAGTCGAGTCGAAGTGATCGATGAATTTTTCGATTCGAGCCTCTCCAACGAACGATGAAATTCCCCGTGTTTTTAATAGCAAACTCGAACGAACACGCGACATGGAGTTATTATTTGCTTGATAACCGCGTAGGCAGCTCCAACGCTTACATGATATTTCTCGTTAAAAACATCGTAACTCGCGAGAGAGCCGAGGAATTCATGAAAATAAAAGATATAATAACCGTCGTACGCTGATTTTTCTTGAATTAAATTCACAAACTCGATCTGAAAACTTTCAAGTCTCTTCTTTTGAAAAAATTTATGTATGAAAAAATTTGAGTTAAATTTTCAATTACATTTTATTACACCCGAGTCTTTGCCCTCGCAAATTTTCTCTCTGAATTCATCTCCGCTGACAAAAAGTCGCGGATATTGATATTAATTTCAATTTTATCAAATTTGAATTTCACTCTGTATAAGAAAATTCAATTCACTGCGGGTGCCTCTGCGGCGCGGATGCAAAATATGCAGGATTTCAATGGAGAAAAGCTCTATATATCGTCGAGCTTGCATAAACCAGTATACAATTCTCGACGTGAACACGACCGTCCCCTCAGGAGAATGCATTTGAGCGAATCGAAGTAGAATTGCGGGTGCACATACATATACGTGTGACGTGTGTAACGTCCAAATATATGGAAAGAGAGAGAGAGAGAGAGAGAGAGGTCGTTCCTATCACGCACTAGCGCGTTCGGGGATCGCGTACTAACGAAGCAACCAGCGTTAATCTCGAAGATTATACAGCGATCATGAAACGATCTCTCATGGCGTGGAACTCGACGTGGTCTCATCGAACCGGATCGTCAGGCGTCGGTTAATTACGCTCGGTGAAGCCAAGGACGAGTAAAATTTCCGTGATCGGAGCTTCCTCTAATGGACCGAAGCGTCTTATGACGATCCAATGACAAAGTCACCGCAAGAAGATTTTCGTATTTTTTTGTAAAACAATATTGTTAACCGCAAAATCAATTCAGGACGTTCCTTCGTCATCCGAGGGACGGATATCGAACAGATGTCGCTTAACTAAACCATTTATCGTGCGTGATATTCAACGCGTGTGGACGATCACACACTGATGACTGACCATGTATTTTACAGAGAATCTGATATCGCTACGGAAATACATATTTGTAATTGTATCATGTCCTCTCGCGATACACGAGAAATTCCAGAAACACCGATGGCAATTTTGTCCAGGAAGTGCCGCGCGAATTCGGAGAGATTCGTGGATGCGACAAATGAGGCAAATTTTCGATAGCGCCGACGAAATGGGAAGTGTTACGGAGGCTGCTGCACGTTCCCGATCCTCCTCGTTTTACAGTTTCGGAGAGAGGAGCGTGTCTGTTTTAACGTCCCGTAGGGGCCGGCTCCGGGTACCGGTGTCCGTGAGTACTAGAAAATAATGAGGGAGGAAAACGGTCAGGGAGAGGAAGGAGAAGGTCGAGAGAAAAGCGGAAGGAAGGCAAAAGCAGGATACACGTCGGAGAGAGGAAAGAAGTGAGAAACGTTTTCCCAATCCCAGAGAGGTCGAAAGCTCGATTCTTCGCGACACATGTGCCCAGGAGTTAACCGGCGAAAGAACACTGGTACTTGTTTCGAATTTACGAGTCACGTGTGTTTAGCGAAAGAGACTCTCGACACGAGGGTCCAGTACACGTTTTTAGTTTATGTATGCATGTTATATGCATAATTTAAGGAGTCTTTTTCCTCGAATGTGGGTTAGTTTCGTTCCTTGGACCAAAACCTCTGGACGTAACTTTCGTTACATTACTGTCGGGGCGAACTCTCGGGAGGATTCTCTCCACTTTAACCGGAAGATCTCTCATCCTCCGTATCGCGGAGTCACATCGACGTTTAGCCAACAAAAGGATATCGCCTCTCGAAACCAGTTGCTCGCTCTCTTCTGTGTAACGCCGACGCTGAGAAAACGATCGAAGCTTTTGGCGAACCCTCGACCGGAATACAGAATCGATATTCTCGATTAAACAGCTGCCTTTCCCAGTCACGTAGAACGAAGAAACCTGCTGGAACCTCTCGCCGTTCACGACGTCTTACAATCCGGGCCTTCGAGCAACCATTCTAAATGAGACACGATTACAAATGTATCCCTCGAAATAACGCAGATATGTAAATATAAATGCCCAGTAAAATAACACTTAAGGACATTAAATGCAAGAAAATATACCGTGTTACTTGAAATTTATTACGTAAATTATGATGATTTCAGTCGTCTGAGAAAATTCTGAAAGGAAGATTTCTCCCTCTCTGAAGATATGCAGTTTTTGACAAAATACTTTCTCGTTTTCTTTTCAACAAAGGATAATTTTATTTTCTTTTTTTCCAAAATAATATCTTTGAGAAAATATAATAGTAAATCTATTTTTCGTCTACACTCGTTACCTTTGACAGTATATATTGAAATAATAATAAGAAAAGGGTTTTTTTTATTTTAGATATTAGATTTAGAATTAGATAATAGAAAATAAAAAGTAATTAGAAATAATAATTAGAAAAAGAAATATAATATTTTTATAAAATTTGCTACATTCATCTTCATAAAATTCATCCCCCTAAAAAAGCAAACGCTGAAGAAAAATATGAAAGAATTATCAAAATAATCAAAACTAAATTTTCTCAATTTTCTACCAAAAAAGAAACTTCAAATCAATTTTCGAATTTTCAACCTTTTCGAAATTAACGTTCGTACATCGAACGTGAAGAATGAAACGAAAGGTGGATGAACCACGGACCATTCGAGAGGAGTACAAATAAAGGGAAAAAGAGAGCGTGTGTTTCGGAGAGTTAGCGTTCATGGATACAGATATATATCCTTGAACATATATAGAATAAATAGATATCCGGATCTCATTTAGCGAGTGTTTCTAACTCGCGGGAATGCTTTTACGTCTCGCGTGTACGAGGCTGGCGTTGGTGATGGCGTCGGCGGTCGAGAGAAATTGCAAGCCAGGGCATCAATCCAAGAACATTGCAACCGCGAGATCGCGAGCGCACACTCACAAATGTACTCGTAAATTCGTGTTGGAGTCTCCCATTCGTGTCCTCTTTCACCTCGGAGAGCTGCGAGGAGGAGGAGCAGGAGGAGAGAGAGAGAGAGAGAGAGAGAAATCTCTCGTCGAGTTTTCTGACAATTTCTGCCCCTTGGCTTGAATTCATTATTACCCAGATATACATGCCATGTACACAGAAAACTACCGGTTACGTTGCCTCGTTTCGTCTCTCTCGCTTTTTCGCGCGACGATCGTTTTTCCCGTTTGACGTTTAGCTCTTGCTCCATCCAGTGCAACATCGCCTCGCCCGACGATTCATGAAGGATGAGAGCGAGAGAGCCGGAGAATAGCGAGAGACGAGTGCACTTGGCAGCGGGAAGATATTCAATTATTCATTGTTCCATAGATTCGAATTACCGTCAATCTCTCCGAGCGATCGATTGATTTCAGGATAAACATACACATCGCTCCATAATGCCCGTGCAACGTAAATATACGAATTTCTCGGTCTCTAATCTCGTCTCGTCTTGTTATTATTTCCCTGCGGAAGAGTAAACATTACCCAGAGTTTATCGTGGTAATAAAGTCGTCAATGAGGATGAGCGCGGTGAGAGACGCACGAGTTTTTTATACCGAGGGAGAATGCGCGGCGCGCGAGACAGACTCCATGTGGCTAATTCGGAGATACAAGCTGAACACATCACAGAGAGACCTCGGGAGAGAGAACGCATCTTTAGACACGAGCGGACAGACCCTTTGAAAAATTTCATGCTGACATTCTCTCACACCGCGAGCAGCCTTTTATTTCCCTCTCTTTCTATCCGCTGCTCTTCATTTCTTTTTCTACACGCACCTCATGGATTCGTTTGAGACTTAACACGTAACAGACGCAGATCTGAAGGAAACCGAGAAGGATATGAACGACATCCGAAAAACGCATCGGGAAAACAAGAATGCGCCGTGAAGACGATTCAAAACAAACAGAAGGGTGTGATTTTTGTTTTTGAGGAAAATAGTGAAGTACATTAGAGAGGCTTTTACCCATTTACTTTGAGAATTTTAATACTCGAGTATTGAGAAAAACTCAAATTTTCCGACACGATCATTTTTACACTTTCACGATGAGGATCGAGTTAAATGAAGAACGCTGAAAAGTAATGGAGAAGGAATTTGAAGATGCTTCAAAGCTCTGAATTTTCTGGTCTGCTTTGTGTATTATTATTTCAGCAGCTGGAAGCCTCGCGGAGTCGACATGAAAGAAATGAGAAAAAATATAAGGGAGAAAGGGGAAAATGGGAGAAACGGGAATTAGCCTCGGTGAAGCAAAAGAGCGCAGCCCGACGTGTAAAATTTCTTTTCACACCGTTTTAATAGAATTTTCATATCACCGAGTGGACATGACTCGGATATTACTCATATCACTTGCACCGAACGCAGCAATCAACGATTTCCCTCCCGCTCGCGTCTCTCTTCTATCGAAAGCGACATACGAGCTCGCGGAAAAGGAAAAAGCGAAAATTGAGAGACGTGTTAAATTAATCACACGTTCAACCGTGCTGAGAGCTCAGTGTTCTGGTGTAAATTCGCTGCATTGGTGCGTGCAATACGATTTTTTTTTTTTAAACGAAAGTGACGTTGACATATTTTCACGACTACGGAATATTGCAAATTTCATGTAAAATTTTAGTTAAAAAATGGATTGTCACTTTTTTTAAAATTTTTTTACGTCAGCGAAGATTTTTTTTTGAAAACAGTGAAAATCTCATCGCAACGACGGAATTTCACGAATCGCGGGGCAAAGGGCTGGCTCGCTCTTGGAAAATTCTGCAGATGGAACACCAGGAGGAAGTTGAGTTTATAAGTGTCAGTGATGCTCGTGTGTGCATCGGGCGTGCTGAGAAACTGCTCGAAGCACTACCGGGAAGATTCCGTCTGTTTCTACAACTTTGTGCCCGACGATGATGTCGCGCCGTATGCGCTCAGACCCAGAGAAAACGAGAGAGACATCTTCCCAGCGAATCGAGTCGAGACGTTCGCCGAAGTGAGTTCACGAACCGAACGTTTACGCTTTCCTCGTCAGCTGCGATGACATCCTCGAGACAAAAAGGCCAATAAAAAACTACATCGTCTACTCGTTACTTTTTTTTATCATTAGCGAAGACTGAAGAAGAAACGTTCTTCCGAGTTGTCCATAATATCACGTACTTCGATCTTTTTTTCATTTCTGATGGCCTGGTGACGTTTGTACGGTGACAGTAATGATTAGCCAGCGAGGGGAACTGTGTGAACCTTTTTTTTGTATTTCGAGGTTACTTTTTGAGCATTGGAGAAATTCGTGTGTTTCTGAAGTTCATTGAAAAGGAGTTGACTTTTTTTTATCGGAAATGACTTCACGCTGTCACATATTAGTCAAAACATTGAAGATTTAACAAGAGAATTTTTTTCGAGAAAGTAACATCACGGACTTGGACCGTTTTTATTTTTTCTGATTTCGGTCTACAGTGACAGTTTAATCAGCGAGGGGAACTGTGTGAACTTTTTTTTATAATTTTTAAGATTATTTGTCACCGGAAATTCATTTCTAAATGTTCATTGACTGAAAATCGAGATTTTTCGTCAGGTAAAAATGTTCTGTATATTTGATCAAACTTTTAGCCATCGATGTAACGGCGTGTGAAGAAATCGTAGAGGAAAACATATTGATTAAGAGTGGTCGAAGCTTTTCCGATCAGTGTACTTTATACCTACATATTTCGCTTTTAAAAAGTGCCTGGGATCATTAAACAATCGGAAGCCTAAGTCAACAGAGGGAGCGGGGAACGTGTGCGAGAAAATAAGAAAAAACGCCAGAAAAAACAAGAGTCGAACAGGAGAAAAATTTGTGGCCACCCACGCTCTGTCTGAGAGATTCCACGCAACCTGCTTCAACCCGAACCCACGGTGGTCTAATTTCAAAATATGCATACTGTATTTCAACTTCCTCGTTATGCTTTTTTATACAATTTCCTATTCGTAGGAACTAAGTGGCTTTCGTCTCAGGATTTAAAAAATCGTCACAAAAAAACCCTTTTTAAGGGGTTGATCAAACATCGATGTCATTATAGATATAAAAATAATGATTTTTGAAAAATATAATTTATGAAAATAAATCACAGTGAGAAAATTTAAAAAAATGTATAATAAACTAATTCCAATATGACAAAAAGTTTTGTAAAATTGTAAAACGAGCTATAAGTCCACAAGTTTTCGAATATCGAGTATCCGGAAACTCAATATCGATTTCGGGAGTCTGGTACACTCGGAATACCGAAAGGAAACACACGGAATTTCGTGGTTGTCTGCACCGCCGCGGTCATATTATTCCTGTCTTAATTTGCCGTCGTCATTGAATCTTAGAGGCAATGCGCGGAATCAATTACGCGAAGCCGTGAGCATGAGACTTGAGCCGATCAATCAATCACACAGCCGAGACGAATTGAGAGAGGGAGAATAGGAGGCAGGAGACAGAGAAAGAGAAATAAGGGAGGGAGAAACAAGATACAGCGGCGTATATACGTGAAATAGCTCTGGCGCGTACATACAGTCGCTAAGTAATGCCCGTGATTGATTGGTCGGCTTTGGCTGCGGAAACTCTCTCTCTCCTCTCTTGCTGTACGCTTTAGGACCGATCTCGAAGACTTATGTAATTATTGATTCTAAGTCTCGGGACGTCCTTCTGCCGTCCGCTTTCTCTCCCATTTCGTCTCCGTTTCTCCTCTCCTTTTTCCGTATATATACACATCCAATATACTCGCTCGACAATAACTGACTGACGAAGAAAGGCGCATCAATTCTGACGTTCCGGAGTTTTACCAATCCTTCATCAGGCTCTGTCGATAGTCCATTAACGGCTCTCGATATCGATATAAAATTACATATACGTTGCTTTTATCCATTCCAAGTCTCGGTTTCGACTTTCAAACTCCTTGAGTCGACGTGAGACGCCCAAAAGTCAAGTACATCGTGTAAAAAATTTATTCTACGGGCGAATTAAATATAAAAGAGTCCTTGAAGATAATTTTTTTTTGAATCGACAGGATTGTGAAACTGAGGTTGCAGAATTTTTTGCACACTCCGCAGCGTACACCGTATTGCCCCTCGTCTGTGAATTATTAACCAGAGTACTTAAAAATTGGCCCATTATTAAAGAGCGTCAGGCACTATAATTCGCGAAGCTTTTTTTCCAGCGTCGCTTCGAGCCTCGTACATCCAGTTCGCGGTGTTTTTTGCCAACGCTCCGTACCCCATCGTCGTTTTACATTTTTCACCATATTTGATAAGTAAAGAGTGTCTGGCGTGTGTTTTAGCCGCGAGCAAACACCGTTTACGAGTATTTGTCCGTTTGGTACGTCGGCATCAAATGTGCAACGCGCGCGGGAGACTTGTGCAATTCGATCGTGCTTTGGTGCACGAAACGTGTCGCCGTGGGGCGAGACGCTTTCTCGTTGCCTCTCTCGTCCTCCGCTCTCCGCTCATCATTTTAATATGCATCAGTTTTACACCAGCGATTTCTTGGCACGCGAATTCTTCGCGTTAACGCGGCGCCCGTCCATCCCTCCTCTCGCATTTTTTTCCAAAGAACTCCCGATACACACCGTGTAATTCAAATTTTTCATACATCAAGCTCACAGAGCCGTGTATGTAAAGCTGATGCGTTTATACACATTTCTCCATTTTTTTCGTTTCCTTTTTCTCACACGGTACGCGAACCCGCGAGACTCCTTCGCGTTTTTTCATCTTTTCGCAATTGTGTTGTCTTCCTCTTCATATCTCGTCGCGCAGAAAATACACATTGTTATATGCACCGTATATAAGAGTGTGTATAAATCGTTGGAGTGTACGGCGAGGTATGGGCGAAAAGACAAATGTGCTCTATTCGAGCAAAGAATGCTCGCGGCCAGAAAGAATGACTGCACGGTATACGCCTAGACTGGATGGATGTATAATAATACTCGGCGTTATTCCCAGCATCCTCTCCGAGACATTCGCGATATATACGAGTTTGACGTGCATACACGTATATATTGTATATATGTATACGTGTTAGGGTATATATCGAGGAACTTGAGCTTCCTCGAGCCAGGACAGCCGCAGAGAGATCGTACAATCTCGCTATGGAAAAGTTCGCGGTTGGATTGCAAAAAAGGAGGAGAAATTCGCGAGAGAAAAAAAAGCGGGGAGGGGATAAAATAAAATGAAAAGGGATAAAAAAGACTGCGGGAATAGAGCTACATCGGTATCCGGGGTTCACGAGAGTCTATAGGTATTGCGTACGGTTGCCGGGTATACGCGTGCAAACGTTACAAATGGGCAATAAGCAGATTGGATTCACCTAGCGCCAAGCTCCGCTACGATGCGCAGACGAGATAGAAGAAATAGGATGAAAACGAGGCAGACCCGGGAAAAAGTACACGTAAAGGGATACGTAAAGTAAGAGAAAGAGAGAGAGAGCGATAGATATAGATAGAAAAAGGACCGAACACAGACATACGTGTATTCGGCATCAAGCTTGCAAGCGTTTGCCAAATATGAACGACTCAAAAAGACCATCGAACGACTTTCCATCTCTCCCGTCCTCGCTTCCTTGTACCACTCCTCGCTCTTTTTAAGTCTCCGGTGCAACGTTTCTCCACCTCGGTCCGGTCGACTTGAAATTTTGCCCAATATGTGCCTACAAAATGCATACTGGTATGTATAGACTCGCGTGACTTATATTCTCCCACTATACATATATACGTATGTATGTATAATGTATATATATATACTCGTACGGAGATATGAGAATGTGGCGCTCGTGCTCGTTCGTGCATTTATACATCTTGCTTGGTCGAGTAAGCATCGCAAAAGTAAAACGAGTGTATAGATTCAAAGAGAGAGGGAGGGAGAGAGAGGAGAACTCACATCAGTCGGTGGCTGGACGTAGCCCAAAAGTCATACTTCCAGGAAATTCTCTGTACGACGCCGCAGACTCGAAAGAGATACAGAGAGAAGAGGAAAAAAAAATTGGCCTAGACTCTCGTCTATGACTTTCTGCGAGATTCGATGCATCGCCATAATTAAATAGATAGAGCTATAGCAATTAACAAATTGGTATTTTATATGATTTCATGCAGCTATCGTCAAATTTTTTTTCAAGTCGTTTCGGTAGTGATAATCGAAAATTTTAGAAAAATAAATTAGCTTAAAAAAATTCATCAGAAATTTTGTATGTCAATATTATTAATTACTTAAAACTATTATATTTAGCACCATTTGTTTCTCTTAAAAACAGAAATTTTGTTGTATCAAATCAGATAACGTATGAACCGGATATAAAAGGTATCGCATCAGGCTTTCGATCAGATCTAGTCTGATCAAACCCGGAGCCATATTGAGGGTAGCCTGCTTCAATCCAGCTAATTACATATTTGAAAAAAAGTCAATTTCAATATATAATGCAAAATCGTTAGCACGCATGCATGTACGGCCTAGAAAATCAACAAATGTTTATCCCTCACATTCGCAAATGTTTTCAGACTTACGTATTCACGGATTTTTTTTATTCTCTCGGTATAGAATACGATGTAAACGGGAGAATTCTCGCATTATAAGTAACGTCCAGAGAGCGCATGTTTGTGTAGGTGTCACGGGGGCTCTTATTCACGGCGGCAATGCCTTAAATTCCACGGATCCATTTATAGGCCCGTTTCTCGCGCCCCCATCGTGTAGTATTATGCCGACGCGGCAGGTATAAGGTAAAGCACTTTGGTTCTCGCGTGTCCGCTCGCCACCTTCGCCTTTTTTTGGGCCCCCTCTCTCTCTTTTTTTCCCCTCAAAGCTCTCTTCCTCCTTTTATTTTTAACCATTCTTCGTCTTATTCGCTATCTACTTTATCGCGTATATATCCTTCTTTCGCACGCCCATACTGTGTAACCTTCTTCGCGCATCGCTCCTTATATTCCTCCTTATTTCCGCAAGCCCCACGCTTTTCACCGTGCATTGTACATACATCTACATATTAGCGAAATCCTCACTCTGTGTGTGTGTGAGCGCGCGCGCTTTTTTTCTTACGTATACATAGATCTGTTACACGATCAACGAAGAATTCGCGCTCACGAACTCGACGGAGCGCGCTCCTCCTTATTTGCCTTATTTAAAGCACAACGCGCGCCTCCCGCTTCTCCCCGGTGATGTTTTAAATAAAATCATGCCGCCTTTTCTCTGTCTTCGTTTATTCCTCGCCGCTATTTTTTCCTCTCGTTTCCACCGTCTCCGTTTTACCTGGCTTCGTGTCTCCCGCTCTAAGAGGTATTTCGAGTAAATTCGTGCTCGCTGTGTACACCCGCTTTCCGTAATTCTCCAATGGGAAATTCTCCGAGCTCGTATGTGTATCGCGCGGTTCGAAACGTTACGCGATGTTCCACTCTTCTAGGATCACGATCATCCCTCTCGAGCCGGTGAGACCGGTTTTTTTTCCAGAAATTTCTCCTTTTTCGATTCGTAAGTTATTCCTTCGCTCTTGAAGAAAGAGAGCGAGAAACGTACTTTATTCATCTGTTTTTCTTTAACGCGAAATCAATATCAGAGTGTGACAAATATTCGAACGGTAGTTTTTTTCTAAAACTTTCGCGTCATCAAACACTCTCGCGCGTAACAGCTTGAATACGTAAAGGGGAGAAAAGAGAGACGAGAGATAAATAAAGAGGACCATTTTTCTAGGGATTCTTGGTGAATTTTTTCTCGATCTTTCATTTTCTTGATTTTCTCATACGAGAGCTCTCGCTTTTCTTTCCGTCGTCTATCAAACGGCGATCTTCACTCGAATCTCGCTGACTGCGGGGGGATTCATACTAGGCGAGTTCTCTCTAGAAAGAAAGAAAGAAAAACCTCTCCACTTTTTCCAGGTTTTTTACTCTTCGCTCGGTTCTCTCTGTGCCATGTTTTCTCTTCACTGCCATATTTTTTTCATTCAAACTCAAGATGCCCCTGTCCCTGGCAGGAGATGCTTCTCAAAGACTTTTTCCTTTCATCCTGCCAAACAAACCTTCGCTCATACATAGAAACATTCGCGCGTTCGTGCTCATCGAAAATTCGGTTTTACAATTTTCCTTTTTTCCAACTATATTTTGTGTTTAACAAGCGAATCTGCATCTGACGGGGAGATCGGTAAAATTGAATGGATCGTTTCGATTACGACACTGTAGTTTTCACGAAAGGGATAAAATAATTCGTCAGGTCGCTGGTGTACGTCGCAACGGTTTCGCATGCAGAAGGGCGCAAGTCCACCAAAGGCAAGCGAACGTTAATGTCACTGGATACGTATGGGTAACAGGGTCCAGCGCTGAACAAACGTTAAATTCCATGGCATTCTCGCGTGCGTTCAACAGTTTGACGTCCGCCACCATCAGCTTGTTTTATTCATGAACGACGGTCGCGTTTCGTTTCGTGAGCCGCAGAGATAGGAGAAAGCCACCAACTGATGCCAGAGGCGACGAGCGCGACGTCGAAATTCGAACGGATTTAACAGCTCAACAATCGTTTCCCTTTCTCCTCTTCCTATTTCTCTTCCCTCCCCTAAGCACTCTTCCCAAAATCGTTATTCCACGGGAACAAAATCTATGTGAGTATTTAAATGATAAAGCGACGATAAAAATAAAATGGTGGAAAAAACGGAAAACGCGATAACTTACGAAACGTATTTAAATGCACATCACGCTCGATTAAAATCCAATCTGTAAGGCTAAGACCATAATATTCCCTATTTTCAAGCAATCGGCTCTCCTTCTTTTCCACGACCCCGTTCATCTTTTTCCCCCTTTTTTCGCTAACTCGATATTGAAGCAACAAAAATCGGTCCAGCTGGCACTTACACGATGTCCCTCTCGAGTTTTTCCAAAGTCTCGAAGTATAGGGTCCTAAACTACGGTAAAGTCATTGGTAGCTGGAGCGTTCCTCGCCGGTCCCCTAGGCGGAGTCGGGAAAGACGGCAACTTAGTGTACGTGCGAAAGTAAAGTCAAAGTTCCACCAGGTCGCTGATCTATGACGTTATTAGTCGCAACATGTGGCGACCCGTCGGAACCCAACGGCGCTACTGCCGCGACATATTGGAACGAGTTTCCCGCTCCGCGGAGTGTGTTGTCCGGCAGGAGAGAAAGGACGCCTGGTTTGGCGCCTCGAACGTCATATTGGATAGGTTCGCATAAACCGAGCTTAATCTTCCGCCCGTTACTGGGGTCCAACCTTTTAGGAAAAAAAAACATTCAGGACAGCGATAAATTAGTGACCATCGTTTATGGGGCTGCAAAAAAACAACTTAAATGAAACAACGTGATATCCCGATATACCGAAGATGTTTGTGATTTTGTGATATTGGTTTTACGACTCACCACCAGAATGAACAAATTTCTCCTCGAGGAAAAAAGAGCCATGTTTTTTCAAAGGAATTTGTTAATTTACCTGTCATTCGGATGGTTAGACTCGATTGGCTTTTTCTTTATGCCTTCCATATCTCCTTCCTGCTATCCTCTTCAGCTCTCGGATCCTTTTGCTCCCTCCATCTCATATGATTCGTTTCTAGAAAAGACCAAAGTTTTCTTGATCCAGATCGAGAGATGAAGGAATCTACGAAATTAGTTTCTTCGGAAATGAAGGCTGTACAATGAAGGTTGCTCTGTTTGGATGTATGCCTGTGTATGTGTATACTGGCCGATGAGATTGTTGTGGGTTTCCCATTTGATAGCTCGGCAGCGATAGCCTCTCCTCAATTGCGTAAGGCTATAAGGACCGATGGCACATCGAGGAGAGGAAAAAGAGATCGAACAGAGAGGTATACGGTATAACTCAAGGACTGTATAGATATAAGCAAACCCTTTATTTAATCTAGCTTTAGTTCAAGTCCAATTTTCCGTTCCGTCCCCCTACAATACAATATCTCATCATAGTTATGGAGTAAACTCGTTACGTATTGTTTTCATCTATTTATTTGTATTGGAAATTAAGAGTTAGGATACAGACTTCGGAAACTACAATTTTTCTCATCCCTCACGTGTCCTTGTTCTATCGCGGAGAAAATAGATCAATACGAGCTTTAGAAAAAAATGGAAAAAAATGAAATAAAAAATTTATGAAAATGCCAATGCTTCGGATTTGTGTCCAATATATCTTGTAGGGTCAGAGTACTTTATATGCATGAAAAAATTGGAAACGGAGAGAAGAGAGGAAAAAAGGAGCAGAAAGAGGAAACGATTTTCCGTATCGACAAAGCAATTTAGGGAAACCCAGAATGTCTTGGAACAAGGCACATACTGATCCAGTGGCACAGTTTCGCGTATTGAATTCCGTTGGAGCCGCAGAGTCGAGACGAAAAAGCAGGCAAGCTGAAGCGCAGAGAGAGTCACAGCTGTATAGAACGAGAGCAGTAAGGATAAGCATTGCCGCAAAGTCCTTCGACTTCTCCGAAATCTCGACTCACACCATGGTTGAAGAAAACACGAACATTGTGGAGGATGCACCTCCGTGCAAGAAATACCGGAATATTTGTTCTTGGAAGAAGGGAAAATCGATGAAGAAAGTCGAAGTGGGTGAACACGATGCGGTTCCTTTGCTTTTCTTCATCCAAATATATATCTCTTACATTTACCCTGCTTTCAGGTGGATATAGATGTAAATACACCTCACAGATACATCAGCATCTCGAGGAAAACGAAACAACAACGAGCGACGGGTAGAGACAGGGTTTGTTATCCCATATCATAGAGCCAAAGAAGTTGGAAAGGGGAATTTCATGCACATGCCTCTGGGCACCTGGCTTGGAGCCTGTATGCTCTAAGCAGGCTCAAAATTCGGCTTAAGTGCTTTGGTAAAGCAAGAACAAGCGTTTCCTTCGCGTATACGAACCATGTCGGCGACATTTCAAATGAGTGTGCTTTTACTTCGTGCACACGCACATCTTCGTTCCAAAGCGCACTGACGGATAATATGCATGCTTGATACTCGTTCGACACACACGGGCAAATAATAAAGGCCTTGCATGGCTCATGAGAAATGCACAAGAGAGGCAATGGCCCACATGTGAATTGCACACGTGTGTACTCCCGGCTTCCGTGTAAGACGAGAAATTGTACAAGCTAAGTATGTACAGAAGCTGCGCATATAATCGAAGGGTTATGGAAATTTCTATGGGCGAATTCAATGCGATACGTCAAGTGTGTGCCTTTTTTAGTAGGATCTGCAAAGGCAAAAACAACCTCAAGAGATGGTTTGACAGTTGATGAACCATAGTTGCAAATCTCATTGATGAAAACGTACGATTTACAAGGTATTTCAACAATTTCTTACATTCCACTAAAAAATAGAATGGCTGCTTCAACACGGAATACCTAGTTACAGGCTTGACTATAAATGGGAAATTAGGATGTTCATACGAAAGGTAATGCACCAGCGAGATCCAAATTTTCAAGAAACGATAGGACACGTGACCCAAATCTTTACATTTCAGCAGTATGTGTGTTCAGTTTCGTGGGATTGTACAGAGCAAGGGACATTCGCCTTTGCATGCAGAAACTGCACATTGGAGTGCATATTCCCAAGTACCCAGGATGTGCATACGTGTATATTTAATACATTCGTGTACGGTTCGATATAAGTGTTGAGCTAAAGTGCATGTAACAGCCTTCGGATCTGTAAGCCGCTTGGCGAGACATATGCTCTTGCTTGAATCCAGACCGCAGTCATAATATTGAGAGCCGATATATCCAAGCCCACAAACGTTATAAGATTTATATGCATCGAATTATGGAATGGAAACGATATCCGCATTAAAGTTCATCTCCATTGCTAACCGCTAATATTCATCACGTTGATGAATTGCAAGAGCAGTTGAAAACTGAGTTGATGAATTTCATCCCACAGAGTAAGTAACAATCTGTTGGCAAGAAATCCAACTGGCAGACCTGAATTGGAAAACCGTGCAAATCATCTAAATGACCAAGCGATCGAACTGCACTTTGGAAAGAAACGGAAAAGGCTAGTTGGTGGAAAGCTCAATGCGGATACGAAATTCGGAGTCTCTTCAGATATATTCTTGGTGTGTCCTCGCCTCTCCAACTTTCTGCTTCATTTCCCGCGGAGAAACTTCCTCGGATGGGCCAGACGGTACAAGGAAGAAATAAGAGGGAAAAAATATGGAAACTCTATGTGTCCGACAAATGGCAAAGATCGAGAAGTGGGCCAACGGAGCAGAAGAGACACACGAATACACGTGTCCTGCACAATACCTACGAACGCAAACATATCCAATCGCTGGTGTATACATTCATATAGAAAAGAAACAATTTCTTATACACCGGAATACGAATTTCCCATTGCGCTGTGGGACTCGGTTTCAGCGTCTCCAGCCGAGATATACATCCTACGTGTTTTGGAATGTAGCCAGAAAGCTCCGAGTTCGCGATGCCTAGCATTTGGGTTAAACAGAAACTGGGCGCAGTCTCTTTCGGCTTGCTTGTGGGTACACGTCTATCGGTGCAATGTTATATGGCGAAAGCACAAGGAGAGATGTTCCTTTTTCGCGATCAAACGGTCTACCGCCGCTAGTCACTGACATGCACGACAACGATCAAAACGACTAGACTTTTTATTAAAAACTTTTTTATACAGGTACATGTGTACGTAAGGTGAGTCAGACCTTGTGTCAAGTTGAAGGAGTATTCCTTAAGATGTGGAGTATACAGAGAAAGGATAAAAGAAGGGAGAAAAAAATAGAGCACCAAAGAAGGCCTGTAGACAGGGAGATAAGAAGTCAGCGGATCTCTTTTCCTTTTCTTCGCTGTGGTTCCATCTCTTCGGTCCTTCCTCTTTTATGCTCTTCGCGAATGGTATATGTATGTATTTTGAAAATTTTCGACGATATTGCGTCAGTGACGTAAACAGCCTCCTTTCTCACGGTTAGACATACTTCTTTATCCAGCTCTTTGGATTTTTCTGCTTTTGAATATCGTTCGTTGATTTTTCGCTTCAAAGAGATAAGGACTTACAGAGAGGAAATATAATTTTGACTCGTACGGTAAGCTGCGCATCGAAAGAGAAAAAGTAGCGAATGGATAGCCGTTGAAATGCATGCGTTTATAGCTGGTACAGTGCTTTTGCTCACGAGAGAGCAATAATACGTGTAATAATTCACAGAGTTGTGACAGAAATGTTTTGGATTCTGCCCAGCGCACCGTATCTATTGTCCCAAAGCGCATCCTTGTGAACATCGTCAAAGCGTATACATACGAATTTACAGAATACACACCTGACACGACTGATAAACGCACGAATTGTCATTGACAAAAGAGGCGTACACTGATGGAATTTAATTGTAGTCAATCTTACGCTTTGCATCTACGTTCCTATTTAATTAAGCATTAAACCTCATAGAACAAACTTCTAAGTTCTCATCTATGTTTTGTCCCGGTGCACGAAAACGGCAAACTATTCTGAAGAAAATATTGAAAAAGAATGAATTGAAGGCGATGACATATGGTGACATAAGGATATGGTGACGAAGACATCGAATCCAGCCGAACTACAAGTAATCCATATCATCACACCTTCATATCTCGGCATGGCATCCAATTATGATGTATTCATAATGACTTCTTGATATAACTCATACTAATGTAGCGTATCAAGAGTTATCTTGGTCCAATTTAGCGAATAAGGTCCATGCCATCTTAGTTCATAAACTAATAAACAATAATAGAAAACTAAATTAATCAATTATGCCTAAAAGCCCTCAACAATTTTCCTATTTTCTGTTCTTTCCAGACCAATAATGAAAACAAAACCAATGAACTCTCGATGCCAACAGTGTATCAATACACTACCGAGGTCGTTAACCTTTCCCTATTCTTCTCTCACATAATTATGTCTGTCTAGAACCGAATTCTTAATGCATGCTTGATTAAATTACTCAAGTAGATTCTTAAATTCAATACGTTCCGCTTAGTAATGGCAGACAACAGTAGTAAAAACAAGGCAATCCACTAACGTCAAGGGCTGACTATTTGGTTTACACAAAGTCCGACTTTTTGACTCAACACATTGTACCCCCCATCGTTCCTTACGCTTTGCAAAGTAAAGAAAATTAATGAGGAGGAGAGGAAAACGTCAGGGGCTGGGGAAATTTAAAAAAAAAGCGAGAACGAGAGATAGACTTCTAGTGGTTGGTGGAACAGCAGAGCGTTATATCAACGCGTTATCGGGCGTACGTGTAGCACGCGATAATTGAAATAATACTAAATAAGCCACGTAATTATAGTCTACGAGTGGAGCGAGCCCCATGCGCTCGACTGTGGATGCCCGCGGTGAAACGCACGGGCACAAATCTATACGTACAGTACTGAGCAGAAGTTTTGAACCGAAAAAACGACATGAAGGACGTGAACAAAAATTGGAAAAATCTTTAAATAGGTACAAAGATTTTAAAAAACAGGAAAAGAATTATCTATTGAAATCACACGCAATTATAGCTTTAGCAAACTTATAAATGAGTATTTAATTTTCATTGGATATCGATACGAACTGTTTCGTTGTTTTTACAACAAAGAAACCATCGTACATGTGCATTCATTATTTTCACCATTTTTTCCAAACTTCAGAATTGTAATTTTTTTTTTTACAATAAAGTCTGAAACTTTTGGCGAGCAGTGTATGCACGCAAATATTTATACACGTGTATATATGTGTTCGAACGCGTATTCATATATGCATAAAAGTGCACGAGGTATCTCGATGAACTTCGGGGTGTGCGCGAGTTACCTCGCGAGAGAAAAAGAGAGACGGAAAAAAGTGGCTCGCGTTCTTTTGCTTACCGAAACACGCACGCGACTGGTTCACGTAGGATCGACGAGCTCCCGACTTCTGCATCCACCTACACACAAATTCAGCATTCTTACACGAGTTTATTTTTGCGCATGAAAATCATATTAAAATCTGCACGCTCAGTCGCGCGCGGGCAAAAGCTGAAAGCTGGAAAACAAAAGGACACGACCCACGCAGACCGGTCGAGCGATTTATTTTTTCGCGGTTTTTTTTAAATCCCTCGGTGTACAATTATGTGTGAATTTGATTGCTGAGTAGCTCGGTAGATTTGACGAATTTCAAACGCCAAGAGTATGCAAAACGGGGATTAAATGTTTGTGTACAAAAGATAAGATGCAATCGGCAAGATCGGTTGAGTTGTGAACGCGTAGCTGTAGATTTTTTCCGGCGATAACACGATCCGTGGTACGGGGGATAATTAATTTGATGGATAGCTGATGGCTCGAGGTAATGCATGGTCCGCCGTCCCCCGTAATTATATTTCTGCACCGATAGAGACATTAAATTGCAGAAAAAAGAAAATGAAGATAAAAGGCAACCAATGATACTCGTCGCGGGATACCGGATGCACTATAAAATATTAATATTGTTATAGATATCGGATATTATGGAAATTGGATGACGAAAGTCTGAGAAGCGAAAGGGCGCCCTGGCGTTTCCATTAACGTGTAAATCGGTGTAAGCTACGCTCTTTTTCTCTTATCTGATAGTACATGTGAATATAATTATGCGAGGGCACATTGGAGCGCCACTCGCCTCGAAAACGCGTTCGGATAACACGGCTCGCATAATTATTTACGTATACTAAAATCCTGTATAGCCCAATATAACGCATGCATTATAAGTCCTATACGCGTATGTGCGTGCTCGGCGTATGCACATTTGTGTACACGTCGCGCCACATGGATTAGATAAATGACCAGATGCCAGCAGTGGCGAGTCCGTCATAAGTGCAACAACCCGTGAAGCGCCACATTATAATGAGATCACAAAACAAAGCTGTTATAGACAACGTCAAGCGAGAGAGAGAGAGAGAGAGAGAGAGAGATACGTGAGGTAGAAAAAGAGAGAACGATCAGGCAAACTCGTCAAAGTGCGTGACACGAATATGAAAAATTAACGCTTTATAGTGTTTACAGTATTCGCGTTACTCCGGTCTGGTCTACGGTACGATATTGTCCAAACGCGGTACGTGATATGAAATGGAAAATAGGTAGTTATTGAAAGCGACGAAAGGCGATGGAACAGCGCGACGAGAAAGAGTCGAGGAGTAGAGAGGAAAGAAGCGTGTGAATGAAACGAGATGAGAGTGTTTCGCGGTGGTGAAAAAAGAAGAAACCGTCAGAGGGTTATACATGGCTACGATAGATCGAATATCAGAAGCGAGTCAGAGGCCACTTTTGCCATTCTCTCGACAATGGCCATCCGTCGTGCTCCTGTCGTTCCCGCGTCCGAGCAAGGGTCTCCCGGTCACAGGTTAGCCTTTGAAGGGTCGTAAAGAGAAGAAAAGAGCGAGAGAGAGAAAAATGAGAGTGTGACCACGCTCGAGAGAGAATAACCAGAATGCTGTGTGGCAATGATTTACGACCGCGTTGCCCCAGTTTTCTTCTCTTCAAGTACCAAAGGACAAAAAAGTCACCCAAGGGACATCGACCGATTTTTTCGTCACGAGTGTGTGTTGCGCTCCTCCAGGATGATGTGAAAAATATTGTTGAATAAAAACTCGAGTGGTCCGTGGATCTTCCGATGATTATCGATTTATCCGAAATAGATCCCGTATGACTGTGAGCTTTTCGATTTGAAAATTTTATCGCTGAAAATTAAAAAATAATTGTTTCTTGTGTAAACAATTTAATTGATGAAAAATACTGTTTTCATTCACTTAACGTTGTATCGCGAAAATAAATTTACTTGCTCCTAATTGTCAGCCAGTATTGCGATAACGTTTTTTAAGAGATGGACTTGATCTTTGCCTTACCATGTTGAAGACATTGCGATAATCCCTTCTTCGTTCCTTCACCGAGTAATAGCCGCTCGTGAGCTGGCTTAAAGACCGGTTACCGATTAGCAGCGAGAGCTTGCACGCCGTATATATCGAAGCAGCCGACGTTACGCATGAGACTCCTGAGTTAGACATGTGTGAAAAAGAATAATAAATGTCTTATAGATTGTTTGTGAACCCTCTATCATCTCTTCGGTGTGGAAGAAAGAAGTGTAATACAATAAATTATTGATCGAGAAACGACGAGCTTGCATGCAAAATGATTTTATGTTTACAGTCTTTTTTTAATAAAAAAACACTATCGGAAAATTGAAAACTTAAATGCTGGCATTGAAGTTGGATATTTTTGACATATGGAAATATAATCCTTAACCTACCACAATCGTAATCTTTCGACAAATAAATATAAATCGACAAATACTTCGCACATTAGCTAATTTGCCCAAAATTTCAAACGGACCAACAGAAACTGCGCAAGAAAGAATAAAGTAATTACCCGATTTTTTTCAACCAATTGATCAAACCCTCGTTTTCTTGAAATAAAAATCACAATACACCGTGCATAATGCTTTCGAACTGCATGTTGATCAGTAAATGCAAATACGAAAGAAAATAACTTGCCACATTTATCGAACTTACATTGCAAAACGTATATGAGAGCTATACGAAATACGACTGATGGAATTAGGGGAAAAAAACTGGATTGTCAATAATGGAAGAGTCGACTTTTTTCCCTTTTGCTCGTATTCGTTTTCTTCTTTTCCTGCGTTTTCTTTTTCTTCGGTAAAACGTGCTTGGGACGAAGAGGATCGGTAAATTTGTCTTGAATCATACCATCAGCTTGTAAGAACAATGCTGTATTTACGTCGGTATGCATGTAGGCGAAGTGTGTGTATATGAAGAGTATAGGAGTCAGAAAGGAGGGAATAAACACAACGTGGGGCCGTGGCGTGCAACTGCCGTACCACCGGACCTTTGACCGTGCACAGTTTGACCCTATACGCCAGGAGACACGGAAGAATCGCGCGGTTAGCACACGGGATGAGAATCGAGAGTCGGGGCACACGAAACGGCCTCGAGCAATAATCGAATCGTGCGAGAGCTTAATATACATATACGTATTGCCATTTTCATGTCGACTCATTATTCTTTATTTCTTATTTCAATAATCGAAGGGTCGGAGATATTTTAATATTCGACGATTCCAGGTATCAAATTCTTATGTCAATATCCTACGTCAAAAAAAATCATTTTTTTTTTCTCGAATTTTTCATTATATTCTTACTTCTCATCTTGACATACATCTGTCGACGCTTATGCGATATCTCGCACGATTTTCACTCGGTTGCTCGTATTCTGTTTCCTCGTCTCAGAGAAGAGGATCAGCACGGGTTACGAGAGCCAAGCGACGATACATAAAAGAGATCCCCTGCGAGGCGGCGAAGCGAGTTACATCCCGATGCACACAAGCGTTAACAAAACTGTATTACGATGAGCCGTATAGTCCGTACACACGTGTGCGCGACCAGGACGAGGCGAAAGAGGGATGAGCAAGGGCGAACGAGTCGAGAGGAATAAAAAGAGACTCGGGACAGTCGTACGGGCGCGTTTCAGTTCGCGACTTGATTAATATTCGTTCCGCGGTGTGCCGTATCTCGCGCGAGCTCCTGGCGAACGGAGGGGAAAAAGAACGAGGAACCGGCCAGGTTGAGACCGCGACGGGAGGAAGCGCGCGGGGAATATGGACACGACGGGCCCGAGAGCATTGAGAGCGCTAAACAAACGAGTTGTGTGTTATTAATTGATTTATAACGCGCCATCTTGCAATACCGAGTGACCGATGATCATTAATTATTCGCTAATTACCGGAGTGTCGGGCCAGGTAATAAGTTGCCGAGCGGTTAGAGCCTTCGAGAAAAGTTTAACGAGATCTATATTGTACTTGCGCATCGATTATCCCGAAATATAAAGGCATGCGTGCAAGCATTTTGTACCGCGTGTGTGCGATGATCCCGTGGGAGACGTCGCTGGGAAAAATATCTCAAAAAAGTCACAAGACAACTTCGACTCGTTCATTTTTCGCGCATTCATCGATACGTTTTGTCTATACCGTTTCAATTACTCGCGCACATACGCAGATATTCACACACACACGTGTTCGTAATCACGAGAGATTATCGGACGTTAATTAAAGCGTTCGGTCTGTCGTACGTGCGGTCTCGGGATGGCGTGTCGGAACGCTCTCGCGGAGACAACGTGAATTATACTTGTACACGCGTGATATACAGCGAACAGCCTTCGATACAACAAGCGCGCGAAAAATGATTAATTAGCCGACTCCGAGGAGATCGCAATTACTGAATTTTCATTCGATTTAAAAAGACAGCGATGGCGCTTCGAACGAGAGTCCAATTGATCGTGAGAAAATTCAAACAATATATAAATTCCTGGGCAGATATAATTTCCGCGTTCCTCGCTTCGAGGGTTTTTTCCTCTTCTTATTCGTGTCTTTTATTTTTTTTTTCATATCACGGCCAGGACATAAAACCACCGGCTCGTTTCGTTTTTACCGGTGATAGTTGCATGTCTCGATGCGATCCGAAGCGCGAGTCTGCCAAAAAGTATCGTCGATTCGGCGAGGAATCGGGTAACGTTCACGGCGACGAAATGACGACGATGAAAAAGGAGAACGAAGGAGATCGCGACTGAGAATAGAAACAAGTGAAACGGCTGAGAGCGATACGTCTATACATATAGAAGGAAAAAAAGAGCGCTAAAAGAGGAAACGAGGAAAGAAGAAAAAGTGTGCCAGCAGTGCATTGGCAACTTGGAGTCGAAAAACAGCGACTCTGCGGATAGGGAAACTTTTTCGATAGACCCGAGTCCGCGAATTCCCCGAACGAATTGTGCACGATGGTTCGACCAAACGACATTCACGAATATACAGAAGAGGAAAAAAAAATAACTGCCGAAAAAAAGAGGAAAAACAGCATGGGAAAAAAAGCGGAGGAGACAGAAAAAAAAACATTGTCGCGTATCCTGGCATAACGCCCTGTCGTCATAACACAGAAACTGTCGTGAAACTTACATTTTCCTAGTTCACAATTAATATATGTTTTTGTCTCTGAGCAACTGAAAATGATCGAAACCATAACCAGAGAGGATAATGGCGACAAAGAGGCTCCAGCGATTTTTCTCTACCAAATCTCGTACGAAATCACGTCTGTTTACATCCGTACGGTATTAACGTATATAAATTTGTATGAATGTGCGAAAATGTGAACGAATGTGTATAATGGCGTATAAATAGACAGGATGGAAGTTTGCATACATCGGTCTCGTTCGATTTTTGCATGAAACAGCAGCGGGGAAGAAGTATATGCACGATAGCATTTGCGCTGCTGGCACAGAACGATAGGAATGCGTTATCATAGGATATCAGCATTGCAAATATGGTTGGGGTACACACAAGCCTCGACGTATCTCTTTCTCTCTGTACGGCTGCGCGCGCGCTCGTACTCTACGTCCGCGGCGAGACTGCATGCACCGGACTCTCCTGTTGATGCTGTTGCTGGCTAGTCCACCATACATTTGCGCTAGACCGAATGAAAACAATAAGTGAATGCCAATGCTAATGCGACGAGAGGGGTGCCGAAGGACGAGCGATCGGCGGAAGGACAAAAAGGATAAGGGAAACGCGGAGCTCCTGTGATGCGAGAGGAAAATATGCAACGTGTGTCCGCTGCGTGTAGTCAAGGCGATGCTGACGTAATGGCGAATCTCCATGAGCGACTTTGTTATTTTATTAATGCGGACGTCTACCTGAAAGAATTTTAAGTATGAAGCTGGAGCTGAGTTTTTTAAAGAAATTTTTTAGATAGGTATTGAGAGACGAGACATTTGCATTTTTAATAGAGTGATATTTATGGAGTCTAGCTCTTTTATTAGTGACTGTCAATGAAACACTTCAGCCGGGTCCTGATGAATTTTATATGGGCAAGATTCTCAAATATTCCACCAATCTTTTATTTTGCTGAGACTGTATACATTTTCCGTTTTTTCCGATCGGTTCGAATATTCAAGGGTCATCAAGAACTTCACAAATTGAAGGATTACAGTGACAACGGAAAAAGATGCTGTTCGAATCACGAAACTCCCAGATTTTCAAAGAGATAAACGAGAAAATTTTAATTTTATTAAAATTAAGAATATAACATCTTATGTATTCAGGATAAAATTAAAAGCTTATACTAATTTAGTTTCCAAGACTTCCAAAGCGACTCCATATCTCTCGTCGTATTATTATCACTCTTACGTTGAATTATTAATTGATCGTTGAAGCACTGTTTCACGTTCTATTTTATAAATGTACCTATTCTCAGTATACTTCATGCATGCATAGTCGAATGCAGCTTTCCGTTCCGGAAACGTTACGTTCGATCGATTCTCGTTTATTAATATTCCACACTAGATTTTCTGAAATCCAACCCCATCTGTGTCAACGTGAATTTGTAAATAACTTCGGAAACTTCCCGATTTACCGGACAGCAGACTGGAAGAAATATTTTTAGAGACCTGTCCGAACCATATAGCCATCCATACTCCACCCACACATTACTCAAAAAAACGGATGCATCGTCCCAGAGTCCTCTAATCCGCTAATTATTATCAGAATAAAAAAAAAGAGAGTGGAAAACAAAATTGGAGAACGTATATACGGAGAATGTCAAGATTTTTATCTCGTAGATTGCCAAGAAAGTATAAAGCTGCGAAATCTCCAATTTCTCGCTCGAGATGGTTCGTATGAGTTGCCGGAACGAACGGACGAGCAGGAAATCTTTCCGATAAGCCGTCGATGCGCCAAGAGAAGCTGCTAGTTTTCTCTCAGTCGTTATATACGTACATATCTCTGTCTATGTACAACTATACTGGCAAAAAAAAACGACGTAGACACGATGAGAGAGCGAGAGAGAGAGACGCGAAGCTGCGCGATAAAGGGAACGGCAAAAAGTGACCGGAAGAAACCACTTTCGGGCGCGAGGATTTCTTCCATAAGTTGAGAGTGACAAAAACGAAAAACTCGTTCAGGTCAGAGGCTGCTCGACCTTTTTTTTCGCCATCCTCTCTTTTTTTCATCTTCGTGTTCGGGAGATTGCACGCGGCTGCGGAGGGCGGAGCAGTTTTTCTATTCATGGGTAGACTGAACGACGACGATTGTACCTATATCCCCGAAGCCTCCTCTTTTTTTTCACTCTTCCTCTCCTCTTTCTGTAATATGCATAGGAGCAGGCAGGCTGCGCGGAATCCCCGCGGAGAGGGTCGATCTGTCCACCAGAATGTGGCAAAAGCTCGTGTGCGGAACAAGCAGCGGAATACACACGCCGCGCACACTTTCACATACGTCGAGGAGGTAAGAAAAGAGAGCCGAGAGATGAGGAAAAAGGAGGAGAGGATAAAATAGTCTCAATATCCTACGGCCACTGTATTATACGCTATATACAATGTAACATTCGTTATGTATAAAATATACAAGTAACCATAGCGGAAAATATAGATCCGTGCCCCGATACATAATGTAGCGCGTTCGGGTACAAAAGCTTGGGTCGCGTGCACCTGGTCGCAGAAGCCGAAACCTTTCGGATCGTGCACGAAAGTGCATCGCGAATCGTTCTTTCATTATTTTGGTACTGAAAAAAAAAGTTTGGTAGCAAAAAAAAATTGACGAATTGTCAATTTTAAGCTAAAAGCTCAAAAAATAATACACGATAAATAATAAAATGTGCTAATGTCTCTAGTGACTAGAACGCAGCGTATAATATTCGTCGTATCATCCAGTATTGATCTCGATGCACACTTATTTCCTTCTCCCTTCTTCGGCGAGTATAAATATCCGTCATGTGCGCGCATAGGTAAACGATTCGTCTAATGCGAAAAAGTTGAGGTTGACGGTCACCCTTCGCGGTCTTTTCTCGCAATTTTCTTAAACTTGTATCTATTATTTAAACAACACGGGGAATGATTATCGTGCATGTATATTTTACTTTTTTTTCCACAGCGAGAGAGAGTATGTAATCAAGAAACTCCGCCCTTCGCTTCGATCATCGGACATGAACGAGCGAGGCATATGCATCAGGTACACACATACACACAGTGTCGTCCTCGCTTCTTCGCTATATTTGTCATGACGGCGAGCCGGTGTGTCTATAGTCTGTATTATTCATGCGAATATAATATACTGAGTGTATCATCGACGTTGAATGCTCTATGGCAAATTCGTGATGGTTGAGCCCATGCAAATACTCCGTATTATCGATCCCCATCCCCTTTTGCCTTGCGCGCACTCACAGAGGATATGTGCTCTCTGCAGGGCGTTCATCAGCTTTCAAATTATCCGTAATAACTAATAACTCCGTAATACGGAGAGTGCGCTTGATTTCCTTGGTCAGTGATGTAGTTGAAGCTTTCCCATCTCTCTGGTTCCATTTGCCCGTACACACGTTGCGAAAGCAATATTGGAACTTGAGATTGCCAATAGCGAAAGAGAGTCCCAATCGATCCGGTGTCAACGACCACCACGAGCTTTGACGAAACTTTCTATCTCCATATATTACAATGATATTCGTCATTTTCGAGCTTATTATTCAAAATATGTATACATCCAAATAGTATAATTACATCTAAAGAATTTAAATAAAAATATTCTTTTGACAATATTTCGTGAGAAATTGGGTAAATGTTTTGGTCAGAGACATCATCACGAGCTTTGACGAAACTTTCTATCTCCATATATTAAAATAATATCAGTAATTTTTGAATTTATTATTAAAAATATATATGTAAGGGCGTGTTCGGAAATATACTGACAGTACTGCCAGTAACACACATTAGTATAAAATTCCGTGTAACAACGAGTGTCCGAGCTGTGTGTATTTTACTAGTCAATTTCCGAACACGCCCCAAATAGTATAAGAACATCTAAAAAATTTGAATAAAAATATTTTTTTGACAATATTTCTCGAGAAATTGGGAAAATGTTTTGAGCTGATATTCGCAAATCGGGAGTGATATTCAAGACACTTGTTACAGGTGAAAAAATGCGGATAAGAATGAGAATACGAGAGAGGAAAGCTCTCGTATATACGTACATATGTATGAAGTGAGGGAGAAAAGACAGATGGAGCAGAAGAGCTCCGGGACCGGAGATGACGAAGATGGGAGAAGAAGCGAAGCTCGGAAACTGCTCTTGGATGTGAAAGCACTACAGCTGACAAGTACAGTTCTGGACGGAGGCCAAGATCCAAACGCTTGACCCTTTCGTATGTGCTTCCTCCTCCTTCGTGCCTCTGGCACCCCTTTGGCTCGGTTTGTATGAACATATATGTGTAATATGATGAAGAGGAGAGCCAGAGTGGAAGAAGAAGAAGAAGAAGGAGGAGAAAGAGGAAGAGGTGGAGGAGGCTGAGAGGAGCGGTTACTGCTCTCGGTCCCTGCAGGCTTTTCCGGAATTATCGTAACACTAAACCACACGCGAGAGAGGTTACACGAGATCACCGAAACGAAAGAGAATCTTGTCTCCTGACCCCTCTGCGAAATAACCGGAAAGGACCACGGAGAAAATCATCCAAGCAGTAACCGATAAATTAATATCTTCAACTCCCTTATACATATATCTGACGTTCCGTTCTTTACTTCGTTCCTTTTCTTTTTTATCTCTCATCTCCTCTCTCGCTTCTGATAAATTAGCGCAGGGAGGAAAGTTATAGCTCCTTTTTATCTTTCGTCCTCGATGAGAGAACACGTATTTTATTTTCTCAGTGGGTCGTGGGCAAAACTTTCTTCCTCCTTTTTTTGTCCACAGGTCTCTTTGTGACCCGAGTAAATCCACGGGCGCTATTGGGAAGTCCTCTCGCTCGCACCTCTCGCCCAGGAGGAAAAGTCGAATGTAAAACTTCTTTATCTGGATCAAATCTCGCAATGAGCCCGAGGCTCGAGAACCTTGGAAAGAATAAAAGAAAAATAAAAAAACGAGAGAAGTCGAATTTTTGTTTTTCCGTGATAGACTAAACGAATAACCGAAGCTTCCGCGAGGGTCGAAGCTCTCACGAGCTCTCCACGTTCTCGCTCTTCACTCTCTCTCTTTCTTCACTCCCAAATGGAAACGCAATACTGCATAGTTTTATCCGAAGAGTAGAGGATGTGTATACGAAAGAGAAACGTGCCTTACGTGTCGCCGACGAGCGACACTTCTGATGTATGAGAGTCAGTCGTAGACTCTCCGCGAGTACGAGGACCGAGGGGCGCCATGCCACTTAAGGGTGCGATGTTACGTGGCGGTATATAGGCTTTTCTCTTAGCCCTCTCTTCCTTCTTCTTTCTTCCCCAAAAAACCACCATATTTTTCACTACTCCTTATTTATTGTGTTTTCCCTCGGCTTGCTCGCGCACTTATTTTCCTTCCAGTCCTCTCTCTCGTAACCCGCATCACAAAATACACGCGTGAACGTTCACGTGTCTATGAAAACATAAAATATATCTGTATTTTATTTTAGCTCGTGTGTATATTATACGTGTACCCGGGTAGCTCCTTGCGACGTTTTTCCTTTGTACCGTCGTACGCGAGCATTTCTATCGTGATTTCGTCACGGATCCTTGACTCCGTTGAATATCGACGTCGCTAGGTGGTCCACGCTCGACCCTGCTCAAGATTCTATATACCGCTAATGGAAAACTCCTGGTCATGTGAGAAGGATGGCAATCGTGCGCGAGTATACGAAAAACTCGATGTTTGAGGCTTTAAAGGAGACGAGGATAATGCTGCGAGGAAAAAAGAACTTTATACTTAATATTTCAGAGTTTTATGGAGGAGGGAGATTCTCTTGTACGTTGAGGAGTCGAAACGACCAGGAATCTTGAGCTTTGACGATCCATGAACCGAGATTAATGGGCTAAATGTAATTTCAGATTATGTCGATGATTTTTGTAAAAAAATTTCTCGCTTTACTTTGTGTCGTGTACTGATGAGTTTTTGTGTAAGAAAATCTTTGTTGTGTCATTTTTTTATAAAAAATTAAATTACACGTAACGCATGTAAGAAAGTGTCGAAAAAATTGATTATTTTTACGTGATTGGATTTCTTCAGCTCAATTCTCGTGCCTCACTATATTCGATGAAATTCAATATATTTATTGAATTAATGCACGCCGCGATGCTACCGCGCCTCTCAAAATAATTTATGAGTAATGACGATAAAATTGAATGAGTTTCTCATAATTAGACGAGCCGAGGATTCCTCTGTCCGGCCTGTTGAATGAGGGAGAATTTAATATATTTATAGAAAGGTGGAGTCTCTCTCTTTCTCTCCGTCTGATGGTAATTGATTTCCGTGACGTCGAATAATTATGGGACTTACGAACTGATGATTTATGAATCAATAACAACGATTGCCGAAACGTTCGGGGATTGCGTGTGAGTTGAATTCGGGTCAAACCTGTTTTTCCTTGGATTTCTCTCATTGACGATATTATATTCAAATAACGAATTCTTACGGGTTTGTTTAATTTGTTAGATCGATCCTGTGCAAACGTGTAACTTTGCGCGTAAACACGAATCTTCCGATCAATATTACTCCGTACATCGTGGTAACGAATGTCAACGCTCGAATCCGCGGCTCTTCCGCGGTCTGTGGCGAACCTGGTGATAAATCCTGTAAACATTGATTTATCGTATGTATAATTCTTGCTCTGGTCCATATCCGCTGGCGAAGATACTGAAAATTTACAGGGCTCGTTATCATATCGACGCGAGATTACAGACGTTCAAAAAGTACAAGTACAAAAATCGTACTCTGATAAATCGTCGGTACGAATTTCATGCATTTTTTCTTATTATTTTACACTCTCCCGAGAAACATGTAAAATATTTATATATATGTTTGTTTCATCTATTATTAGAAATTGGAAATTTTTTAATGATAAGAATTTTGCAAACGTTCCAAACAGATTTGGATATTAAACTAATTTATATGTTTTTTTAAAAGCACGATAATGACGATGATCGTTTAAGGCGAATTCCCTCGTAAACCTTTCATCGTTTTGTGTATTCAGAAGTTTTCGTTTCCACTTGAGAGGAAAGGACGCTGATACATTTTTTCTTGCGTAATTTATTCATGTTAATCTCATCACGAGAATTCTCGTTTAATACGCTCGTTTAGTTCCCAAAATTGGAATTCGTTTCTTTCACGAACCTCATCATAAAAATAAAAATAAATCTGGGACAGATTTTTTATTGATTATACATTTCGAGCAACGAAAATTGTGAATCCTTTCACCACTAAACATAAGTAGCATATTCCGCTAAAAATCGTGTAAAAAAAGATTGAATTTGAAAATTCGTATAAGTAAAATATTTTTGAAAGATTTTTCCAAACGGAAAATACGAGTTCAATTATTAAATTCAAAAGTAAATCGGTCCTTCGAAGTGAAAGCAAATAATAAAAGAGAGCAAGCGCAAGGAAACAGGTAGATAGAAGATAAACCATCAAGAGTTGGAAGATTCGTACGGAATATGAAACTTTTCCGCTGCCGGTGCTTGGCGGTTCTGGCCTCGGGTATCATCGAACGGACACGCATGCGATCGCTCTCTGCGATAAATTTCAAATCGATTGATTAGTCAGGATGTTGATCTTCACGGATTATTAATTAATTTAATAATTTTATACATTATAGTAATTATTTAATTAATTTCAATAAATTATTATTAATAAATTAATTTTTTAATAATTATGAAAGATCGTAAAATATTATATAAAAAATACCACCCAAGTGTAAAAAATTCATATGCAATTACGAAAGGACTTTTGAGGTGGAAGGAAATAATAAGGGTGATCGAAAAAACGCAGGTAGAAAAAATAATGATTCGATTCATTATATACTGACCCTAACACATTATTGACTCCTTTATTATAATTATAAATTATGACCGTGAAATATTGTATAAAAAATAGAAATAAAAGCCCTACAGCATAAGAAATTCATACGCGATCCTAAAACGAACGGATCGGCCTTTCTACGTGAAAGAAAATAAAAGTGAAAGAACAGGTAGAAAAAAAATAAACAATCAAGAGTTAGAATATCCGTCCTGAATATAAAACGATTTTGTTGTGATATTCGGCGCTCCAGCCTTTCGTATTGTCCGGTGCGTACGCGTGTATTTTGTCCGAATATTCCGAGCTGTACGTTAGCGCGAGTCCCATCCCTCGCTGTACAGAATTCGACGATGTAATCCTGCTACTCAAACCCTCGGCGAGAGCCCGGCTAGCGCGTGTGTCTCGAGTCGCGATGCGCACGCGCGCGCCGAGCTCGCCGCTAGCGAGCCGAGCGACGGCGAATAGACACGAGAGGGAGCGATGGGGCGCGTGGCGCCTCGGCCGAATAGTCGCCGCGGCAGTCGCGAGACAACCGTCGTCGCGTTGTTACGTTGATGCGTACCGTCGTATGCATTTTTCCGACTCCGGCTTATCCGTGCTTTTAAAATTCGGTGAACGCTATATCGCGCGATGTTTAGTCGTTACCATCGTGATGAATAATTAACGAGCTCTAACGACGCTGAGCTTTTTTCGTGAGTTACTCCACCGACGCCATCTTGCTTTTTACACGGTCGGTTACACTTTAAAAAGTTTTTACAATGGAAACTAGCGATCGTGAAATTGATTATCTCACGTGAATCTCGAGCGCCATTATCCGTTGCGATAATCGTGCAAACTTTTTTCGGTGATGTGAAGAATGATACTCTCACGTGTGGCGAATCGATCGATATATCGATACTTTTAGGAACAGAGTAAACAAGAGTGTTTGTGAGCGAAATTTCGCGACTCACCGTGTTTATCTCTCGTAATGTGGATTATTGAATGAATCGACGAGAGATTTAGTGGCTCTCGATGAGGATTAATTACATTTGCTCTGCGGAATGAAAAGAAACGGTGATCTCGTCACGATTTACGGAGGTTAAAAAAAAAGAGTGAAATTGAAAGAATAAAATATCACTTCCTCGATGTGCTACGATCGGAGGGTATTTCTTTTTTTCGTTTTACGTTGTTCCGGGTGTGAGTGAAAACTTTGCGAACTCCGGGCCCACTTCGCTCTGTTTTCGGTTTTTCGTCCATTTTCGTGGAATTATCCCACGACGAAAACAAGCTCGCGAGTGTGCACGCACAGCGTAACGTTTCGGGATCGAAAAAATTTTTTTTTTCGTCCACTCTAATCCCCAGTGTGAATCCAGTGATTGTCGAATATTTACATCGCGCAGTGTTTTGTTTTCCGGCAACCAAATCGTGTTTTCAACGATCTTGCTCCATTTTTTGTTTCTCATTTGAATCCCAGATCGGGAATATCCTCTACGATGACGAAGTGTGTGTGATAAACGTACAGCTTACTGAAGTTTGTCTCACGTATACAAAGTGCTTGCTCTTCTGGCTCTCTGGGATATTACGCGAAATGAAGTCCATCGGGATGGAGCTAGCGGTGCTCCTGGTAGCGGCGCTCGCTTCCGTCGTTCAAGGTTAGTAATGTTTGTGTTCTTAATAAAAACGGAGCAGAATTGTATTCGCGCTTAGAATAAAGCCGCAAAATGAAAGTAAGGTAAATTGTAATTTATTGGATAACGTGATATTTAACGATGGATGATTTTTTTTAAGTCATAAAAATTGTTAGAATTTTGTTCTGTTCTTTCTTTATATTTTAAAAATTTGTATGTTAAATTTGAAAGTTATTTGAACTTTTCTTTTTTTTATGAAAATTTGACAAATATTTTTTAAAAATTCATTCGAATAGTATACGAATTCAATTTTCAATAAAAAAATGTTCAATATTCAACGAAATTGAATTCTAACGTCGAAAAATTTCTACTGTAGAAAAATCTTCTCGTCAATTATCTCGAACAAATTCGTAGCATATTTTGCTTTTTTATTTTTGCTTTAACACGAGTCAGAAGTCTCGCAGCTCGAAAAAACTTGCTAATTGAAGCTCCGAAAAATAATATTTACTTATGAATTCTTTTACGTGTAGAAAACATATCTATCGATCCTCTCATTTATTTTTAGTATTCATCTTTTGTATAAAATCGGGGGCCAAAGTAATTTCGTGTTCAAGGAAAAGGGTCGTCAAGGCTCAGAAAATAATGTCTTATTTGCGATATTCTTGAATGTCGAAAAAATGAATATTAATTTCTGATTTTTTTTGGATTTTACATTTTTTATTAAAAATTGATTTTGGTATAAAATCTGTTACTTATTCCGTCACGGCGGAATACTCGACTCACGAATCAACACCACGAAATAATGAAAGTCATGTCAATCGAAATAAGGGTGAAAGAACAAATTCAAAATTTCACAAAAATATAAAACGTATAAATGATAAATCCACGAGGTGAAGAACTAAGATCGATATTTCACGTTGCTAAGTCCACAGAAATATGTAAATTAATTACAAAATATGAATAATTAATTTTCTATAAATAGATTAATTACATTATCAAAAAGTTTCTTAGTACTGATGAGATAGAGAAGATAAAATAATCACTTTAAAAAAAATAACGTTTCGTTATGTGTGATTACATCGCGAATATAAAAATCTGTTCAAATTCACCAGTTGAGATAAGGAACGATAAAAATATTCTGTTTTTTTATTTTATCACAAGTTTTTCTATCAAGCTTTTAAGATTGGGATACATTTATTTTTAAATTCAAACATAGTTTATCATTTCTTGATTTTTTAAATATTCAAATATTTATACATTTTTAACAATAATTGTGTTCAGTTTTTGGGATTGACAATACAATTGTTTTTTATTTCGAGTTCATTTGTTTTATTCAAGATTTAATTTTTGTACTTAAATTCAGGGAAATTCGTATAGCATTACGATTGACGAATTTTCGACAGATGGTTTGTCAGTCGAGAGAGTTGAAAGTGCTGTTTGTGCTGAATTCGAAATTATTTCGCATAAAACATGGGACATGAGATTTCGATAAAACAGGAGAGATTTTTCGCTGTCACATTGCTATCAATGGGATTTTAATACTCGTTGGCAATGGAAATGCTCGAGCTTTTTTTCGTGAAAAATTAAATCCCCTGGCGACGTTGTATGATTGACGCAGGTTCATGAACCTTCCATTTTCCGGTGCTCCTTTTTTCCCCATCGGGACATTTATATCCATTTCATTCTGCTTCCGACGGTTGCTATTCACTGATTATTAACTGTTCTCTTTCATTTTCACGACATCGAGGAGATGTTAATTCAACTAATTTTTTCTCTCTCACTACTATTTTTTTCCTGGTACAAAATACATATGTCGATGTTTTCGGTACAAAAAGTCTCTCGTGTTATTTCTACGATTATCCGTGCTGGAAAACAGTTCAATCTATTTTCTTTTATAAAAATGTAATACACATTTGTTGATGATAACATTTTATCGTTTTTTTATTTTTCATACTATTTCATCATGACTGCAGTTGATTGCTTTTGATAAAAATTGAATTATAAATCTTCTATTATCGTTATATCGAGTATATATTTGTAATATTAATGCACCAAAAATATACCTGACTCGGAAAATATTCAAACGCAAACGAAAGAAAAAACTATTAAGTTGTCAAGTCCAAGAAATATTTTCCAAAAAATTCTCACAGTACAAATACCTATAAATTTTCAATTTTATTTCTTATTTGCATTCGACATGCAAGCATGTGCATCGAAACACCTGAACTCGGATACAAAAATAGTAAACGAAAATAGAATAATACCGAAACAAAAATGAGCCGGGATATATTCGAGCTCTAAGTTATATTTCCTTCATCCGTAACTATTCGTATATTTTTTCGTTTCCTCATCTAATTTTTATTATCTTTATCTCGGTGGAGGCCTCGTCAGTTGTCTACTTCTGATGCTCGAATAATTAATAGAAATCTATACCCGGTTGCACTAAAGATAGAAAAAAGTCCGTGACAACGGTTCTATGCCCCTCGCTCGATCGTCGGACGAACTTTTACATACACAGCTGACGTGTACCATTTCCCTTGGGCTCGGGAGACCCGACGGCTCAGCTTTTATCACAACATGTTCTTTTCTATAAACACACGTGAGTCCACATACACGGAGATCCCTGTATATTTTTATCCTCGCGTATACGTTCATTTGTGTATCGAAGAACGATTTCTTTTTGAATAATTAATATCAATGCTCACTGGTTCGGAACTTCGCTCGAACACCTCGCGCAAGGTACATCGCGTATTTTTTATCCTCTCTCTCCTTCGTTTTTCCTTACTCGCCGATGTTGTGTTATCGCGTCCGCGCTTATATGCCCAGGCTTACGATCTATCTTCCCATAATACAATACACCTCGAAATTGAAGCGTTCCTGACAGCGAAAAACTTACAGAGGGGAATATCTTTTTTTTATTCTATTTTCCAATGTGTTTTATACAAAGCTCAAACCTTGGGGCTTAAAAGTTTCTTTTGTTTTCAGAAAAAGTTATTATAAGCGCATGTACGAAAGATTGCGAATAAATGATTTTTTATGATATCTTCAAAGAAAATTGTAATTTTTAAAAATATTTTCAAATTTAAATTATCTTGACTATTTTTTGAAAACAGAAATAGTGCTCTTCGAATTAGAATTGGTAAATCCGATTTTTTTATACGAGCAAAAAATACTGGAAATCGAAAAAAAACGAGAAAAGGTTGACGCGGTGATTTTTCGTCCATGAAAAGTTGGAAAATGACTTTTCCTGAATATTTATAAATAAACAAGTTTTCTCGCCGTGTGCACGTGAAAATGGTTGTCTGGCTGGATTTGGCTAGGAAAAGCTCGAAGCTTAATACACGCACGAACGTATGCGATATTGTATACAAAAAGGAGTCAGCTGTGTGTGAGAGAGAGTAAATAAAGATTTGAGGCTCGATCCGTGCCATTTCTCCAGCTTACTGGGTCCGACTGTCAATCCGCGAAACGAGGGAATCGACACTTCCAATTTAAATATGTAAAATACATCCGTAACTGGCAACTTGGCTATATCGATTTTTCAACCTTATTTCTCACTTTTCCTCGTTTTCTTTCGTCTTTTCTCCGTCATCGGTTCCTCTCCCGCGTTCGTCTCGCAATCTTGATTCTCGTTCGCAGTCGCCGAGCTTATATTTTGCGCTCTCGGTGCGCGATCGGCCTTTATCACTTCAACTTTTTATTCGTCTCTCTCTCTCCGGCTCTATAGTACAGAATGTGTTTCTGCTCAGCTGTCGATCTTCCGATCGATCTTTCTCGACGTTCGAGGGAAAATCTCTTCGCCATTACTTCGCCTCGCTTTTTCCGATCTCTTTTCCTCTCTCCGTGCCATTTTCTTCCCGTTCCCATTTCCTTCCGCTCGTCACGCGCGCTTCTCGCGTCTTTTCCTACCGACTTCTCATTCCAATCACGAATTGACCCCATTCCACGTGACCTCGTAATGATTCCTTTTTTTTTATTACTTTATCGATAGTTCGGGGAAAAAGAAAATGGGATGCGGGAACGAAAAAACAAGGGAATATTTAATCTCGCCCGCTATCCCGCGTCTGACCCCGTTCGCAACTTTCCGAGATGAGGAAAAATTGTAAAAAATCGTAGCTACATCGCTCGGATAAAATGTTGTGTCTCCCGATAAAATCGCTCTGATAAGCCGAAGAAATTTGCGGCTGACGTTCAGCTTCTCCGTGTCGGCGATCGTTGTATGTTCCATTCTTTTTTTTTCTCTCTCTCTCTCTTTTCCCTCTCTCTCTACTCCTCGTTTCTCTATTTCTTCATTTTTTTTTCATTCCGATGACAGAAACGAGATACGAAGGAAAAGGCGAGATGAGAGCGAGAAACAGATACATAAATGACGAGACCTCGTGTTTTTAGTATCTAACTTTTATCGAGGAGGAAGCCAGCAACTTATATTCAGGGAATATAAACATTACGCGCAAGTTATGATCTTGGGAAGGAAAAGACGTTTAACTTTCAACATTTCGCGCGTTAAATTTCACTCTTACGCCCTTTTGTCTCCAATGGTAATTTTTTTATGATTGTAAA
The DNA here is from genome assembly GCA_030522605.1 of Cremastinae sp. B BG-2022a. Taxonomy (NCBI): domain Eukaryota; kingdom Metazoa; phylum Arthropoda; class Insecta; order Hymenoptera; family Ichneumonidae; species Cremastinae sp. B BG-2022a. The sequence continues at coordinate 37,436 of JAPYYX010000068.1, forward strand.
TATATATTTCGGCTCTCGTACAGTATATATTTACGTATTGTAACAGTTCGAGATTCCGTGCATCCGGCAAGTGTGTGTTGTGGAAGTGGGAGAGAGAGGAAGGCCATCATTGACGGCTTGTGTCCAGAGTTTGTCAGCCTCTCGTTACAAGATTCCATGAATGCTATCTATCCTCATTCTCGCTTTCCTCTCTCAGTCTTTCTCTCTCTCTCTCCTCATCTCTCGATCCTCCGTTCGTGCTCCGACACGACGGAGCTCTCTTCTATATCTTCTCTAAGAAAACGTACAAATTCCTCGAACTCGGAAATAAATTCGCACAAATTTGCTCTTCATAAGTAGGAATTATCCAATTTTGGATCTCTTTTATTTTTTTTCAACACTTATCGCGTATATGAGAAGAAAAATTATACAGATTAAAAATGTTTACGAAATAAATTTGATATTCCGAGAATGAAGAGATATAAATTTGATTTTATAGTCAGTTTTATGTTATTGAATTAAAAAATTTTCCTTCTCGTTATATTTCTGTGACGATGAGAGATGAATGAGAATGTTTAAAAATGGTTTTGTTGATTTTTTATTTTTTTTTTATTTGAGAAAGGAAAGAATTCGCGTTCTGTTTTTTGTTGCCATCTGTAAACGAGAAACATTCTTAATTGATATAGACGGGTCCGGGGTCTGCAGTTTTATCTCTCTAACACGCACTTTTTTATTCTCAATTTTTTTTCCAACCGCAAGAATCTTATCTCCAGTCTCGCTGCGTTTGGTCTTCGTTTTTTTATATTTCATCGATACGAAAGAGAGTTTCTCATAATTCTCAAATGTATACACTATTAGATACAGAGTTTAATAAAAGTTTCCATATCTTTTTACAAACGACGAAAATGCAGCAGTTATTTTCCACATTACTCGCTGCTAGACGACGTCTGATGACTGTCGATTCTATTCCTAGCGATGTAACTTTTTTTTTACGATTTCACTTTTACTTTTACAAAAATTATTTTTATTTCAACGCAGATTTCCGTTCGAGTTCACAAAGTTGATTAAGTGTAAAATAAAAAGAAATTTATCGTTCGTATTTATAAAAATCTTGATATTTTTATTAAAAAAAAAAAATTTTCTTTTTTTTTCTTTCTTTGATTTTATCGGTTTTTCTGTACGTTATACAATATTATTCTGTGTATTATTATTATTAAAAAATAGGCTCTCAAATAGAATATTCGTCGATGGGCTCGACGGAAAGATGCAGAAGAGCCCTCCGGTGTGTGCGAGGGGGATTTAAGGATTTATCGATGTATCCGGTGCGGTTTACCGTCCTCGTCGATTCTGAACTTTAGACACACGCTCCCGTAGTCGTGTGCTCGCCCGTAAATACAAGCGCGAGTACACAGAGGAATTTTCCGCGTGCATCGCTGTTTATTCCTTGGATCAACGGCCACCGGTTGCGCCTTCCAAACCGCGTTTTTATCCCGCAAGTTCTTAACTTCCGCATGAAAGGAATTTTCATAATCGCCAAGAAAAGTTGTTAAAAGTCACGATAGTGTCAGGGTTAACGTTATCGAGAAGCGAACGCATCGCCTGTCGAGCTCTCGATCTCTTTTCTGTCATCAATTTTTCTCTCGGCCATATTCCGACTCGTAACCGATAACCGATCCATGTAACTTTGTCTGAGCAACTTCAGCTTTTGACGTCATTGCTGTTTATTCGCAAATTCAAAATTCCTGGAATTATTTCCATCGTTTAAAAAATTCAAAATCCTCTCAGCGCATAACATATTACAAAACGGAATCGATTTATATAATTCGAAATGCGATAAGCGGATCATTTTCGATTCTGTTACGTTTTGAGGTTATTTCAGAATAGAAAATTTCAAAGAGGGAAACAGTCTTTGATGACTCAGAATCGTTTTTATATTGGATAGAATTATGTATTAAAAAAATTTAAAAAATTTAAAAATAAATTAAGAAAAAAATACAAAAATTAAAAAATACATTTGACTTTTTTTATCCAGCACGTGCAATTAGTACGTGTAATGTTGTTACGTTTGACGAATATCTCCAGCAACTTGTTCGTACTTATAAGTGTTGGCGATGCTCTCACGAAGACCGGACGTGACGGGACTCGAGTTCTCTTGGACTTTTCTCTCCTCTATGTATAGTGCGAGCATATATAGTGTGAGCATCTACGAAGGTTGTCTCCTTCGGCATAGAAGATTGCATGGGGAAAAGACTCTCCGAGACTGCAATCAATAAAAAGAGAAAAAGATGAAAAAAAATCCATTATATAAATCCGTTAAATTAAAGATAAATTTCAAATCGATTTCCAAATGCGAATCATTTTTCGCTCTCTCGATAATTTCTATTCATCGACAAGAAACGTAAATATCAATTTCAACAGTAGAATTTTGCTATAAAATTCCAAAACTTAAAATTACACTCTCCGTTGAATTAAAACTGGATCGAAACCTCAAAAAGTTTCTTTTCCCTGATTTGTTGCGTCGGTTTTTTTTCTCCACTTCCTCCTCGTCCCGATCCTCGATTGGCTCGCTTCCACAAACATCACACGAACACTTTGCCGAGAGAAAAAGATGGAGAAGAAGATTCGCGAGTGTGAGTGGATTCTCAATTATTAATGACTTCATGAAAGCTCTTGCTCTCTCGTTCTCTCTTCTTCTCCCTGTGTCCCTATCCGTTTTTGCACGTATGTTTGAGGCACGTACGGAAGAAAACGCGGTGCGCTAGTCTACGTATATCGTGCGAGAGCCATTTTTGAGCTCAGCCGACGCGTTCATTGAACAAACATCATTAAGCCAGCGAGGAACGATTCTCGGATGTGTGCGCGACGAGAGCGTCTTCTTCTTCTTCGGTTTTTGGTCTTCTCTAGATTTTTTCTCTTTTTCCATCTCTCTCTCTCTCCTCCCCTTTATTCTAGGTGGGGTTTAAACGTTCCGTCGTCAAGTTTCTCGAGTTATTTCCTCGTCCTCTCTCGCAACCAGAAACTCTATCTTCCTCTCCTCGCATCTTTTCATCCCTTTCGCTTTCTCGCTCTTTTCTCTCTCTATCTGTATCCTTCGCTTCTCGGGACACTCTTGTTCACTTTTCAAGAGTCGAGAGAGAATTCTGTGTACCGTATTCAATGCATGTGTGTGTGTGTGTGTACCTTTTGTGCTTTCTCTCTCACTTTACTCTGGCGCTCTTCTCTTTATTCTCTCGTTTCTCAAAGACCGTACGGGGCACCCACACATCGAACACTTCTCGCTTAAGTACAGATGCCACCCAGCATCCTACTTGCCAAAACAGATTCTTATATACTTTTTTTTTGCTCTTTCTCACACACACAGACTCACAATTTTTTTTCTTTTTTTTCTCATTCGTTCTCTTTTTTTACTTTTCTTTCTTCTCGTTCGTTCTCTTTCTCTTTCTCTCTCTCTTTATTTCTCAATACTCTCTTTTTCACTTTCGTTCTCTCTGCTCGGCACTCTCATTGGATTCTCCTGTATAACCGAGCTCACGTCTTTTACGAGGGATGAGAGCCAGCCTTCGAAACATTATCACTTTCGCGCACACTCTTCGTCGCCTCTTGATAAGCGGAGTATCCGACAGAAGAGAGGTCGAAAGGAAAGACGAAGACAAGCTGGCGAACGAGACGATGAGTAGGTTTCTCGAGCCCTATTATCCCTCAATTCACTCTCACCTGCTCGCTTCTATAAAGCAGCTTCTTCATTACCCATATCACAGGCTACGCGGCTATAAGGAGTTGCGCGCCCTGTCTGCTCAGAATCGTCGTTAAGTCCGTGTCGCACTTGACGCTTCGTATCATCTTTTCACTTTCTCACGTGAGTCAAGTATTTCGATAAAAATATCGTTGAAATTATCGGTGTTCATTTTTTTAATTAATTAAAAAATTAATTTAATTATACATTTTTTAATTCACTTCATTTCAAGATTTTAAATTGATTGGAAAATAATTTATTATCTAAACTAATCGTAACATATTTTTAATGGCTTGGTTTTATTTTATGTACGCATAAAATTTATGGTCTCATGCATATTTTGTTACGATTTTATCCAACGTAAGGGAGATTATATACTACCTAACGTTCAAAAATTTGAAAAATAAATTTTCTTTAATTATACACAGTCGGATTTTTAGGGAGATAAATTTTTGTACACATTTAGTGGATCGGAAAATACAGCAGTTATGATATAATTATACGGAAAGCAAATGGTTTCCGGTCTACCAGGTGGCTACATCCGGTTGTGAAGATTCAGATACTCGAGCGCGAAAACGTGTGGTTAACCGTAAAACTGACAAGTAACGAGAACGAAATGGCGGACCGTCGCATTTTCTCTTATTTTCCGAGAGTGAATATACACATCCAATGCATCTTTCTCTCATGCACTCCGTGTATATTTCCAATTCCGGTGGCGCGTTCTTGGACTTCCGAGATGTCACTGTTCCCGATGGACGAGCATTAATAATTCGCCATGGCGATCCGGCAGTCTGAGTCCTGCGGAAGCAAACCGAAAGGGAAAGAGGAAGAAGACTCCTATATTACGAGAGTAAATAACGAGAAGCCTCCTCTCGTTACTCTCGGTATACGAAGATCGGATCACGAAGACTACGAGGAAAACGTAACAGACGTAGAGTCAGAAATGCTACGAATGGGAGAGAGAGAAAGATAGGAGAAAATGAGAAAGATAGAGAGAGTATAAGAAAAGCGAGATTCTCTCGTATACTTCGACCGACGTTGGTCTCTCGTAAATATTTGTTCATCGTACCAGCGAACATCTACCATTCCTTTTCTTCTTCTTCTTTTTCGGTTTTTCTTTCTCCCTCTTCCCGTTACAACCATTCAATTCCTCTTTTACTCTCTTCATTTCTTACTCATCCTCTCTGTTTCTCTTTGCATATGTGTATACGAGAATTCGGTGCGAATTCGGGCCAGTTTGCTCTCGATATGTGGATGATGAAAGAAAGTCAGGAAGTAATTTATTTTTTTCGAGACTGCGGTGAAATTACGAATGCTTCCAGATGTCAGCGGATTCATGTAATATCGGTTTCTTCTGTGAGAATCGCTTTATAAAAAAACAATAAATGATTTGTAGGATTCACAGAAAATAATTTTACTGAGTATTCAAACTGGAATTTAAAAACAAATTTATTTTTTTTATCCTAAAATGTACTTTTATCGATACCAACTCAAAATGTAATGATTGATAAAATTGTTTAGAGAAAATGGCAGATTTACAAGATTTCTGAAAGATTAATAGGATGAAGGATCATCGCTATCGAAAATTTGCACCAATTTTAACGATCCAAGTATATCTCGAACCGTTTACGCAACGTCGAGGAGAAGATATTTCGATCCTCATCGTTTCTGAGAGTGCGCGAGAGATCACTTTTAGCGATGGGTGGTCTGGTGCATCATACGACGTGCAGAAACATTCGTGTACATTGAAAGATCTCGCGAGCGTTCACGCACACGAGCACACACTGCAAAGAGATGAGTTCTCGAGTGCAGAGGAATCATCTTCGATTCCATCGTTTTCTTGGAAGATCCCCCGAAGTCGTTTCTAAAGCCAAAAGCTCTTCGAGAGTCCTCTCTCGTCGAGAAACGAGATCGTTCGTGTGTAACGAAACGTCGATCATTCGCCAAAACGAGTGCGAATTTTCTTATCGATAAAATTTTATAATAAACAGTGTGCTCGCTTCGAGACCGCGCGTACGGGAAGAGTTTGTGCATGATGATTAATTGAAGATGATAGAGTTGAAGGGATTCGAAGCTCTCTGGCACTCGGAATACGCTCTTTGTTGCTTTCATCTCCCGTACATCGTTATAACTGTCAATCACTCGACTCTCGCACACTTCGCGTTCTCCTTTTCGGTCTCGCCATTCTATTTATCTCTTAAAATTCAATATGAGATTAAAAGTGTTAGGCTTTTCAACGGAACGACCGCGATTCGTGCTCATTCGCGCAATGTGTGCCATTTTTTTTATCACTCCATTCGAAAACAAATCATTTCAATTTCGCTCGAATATAATTAATTACTTTTCTTCATTAATATATCGTTTCGATACGATATTTAGGTTGGGTATAGCGAGAATTCACTTTCCGATACGTTCCGTCGTTCGAGCTCTCAATATGGTTATCATGATAGATTTTTTCACCTCACTCCAATTTTTTTTTGCTCGCCCGTTTATAAATATTCATACACAGCGGTCGAGTGCAGAAATTCTTCGAGACATTCCTTCACGTAAAAGCAAACCTCCGAAGTTTTTTCCTGGATTTCTCGATGCTGGAAAATATTGATTTTTGTCACCCAAATAATTTCTTCGTCGCGCGAGCGCTTAGAAATTCGTTTCTCCGTCCTTTTTATTAGCATATGAGATGTTTTTTTTGTTATCCAGAGTCTTTCATATTACCCTATAATACAAGTTTTCCTACAGTTAAAAGCGCTCGCGCGGCTGCAGAAGGCTGTGATTATCCGCCGTTTCCGCGGGGCAATATAATTACATTCTCTCGCGCCTTTAATAATGCATTAATTACAACGTTAGCCGGACTCTGGAGATAGCGTTCCCGGTCCAGGAGGGCGCCCGCCAGTTATTTATTTATGTTAATCTCGTCGGAGCATCTTAATGTTTGCGCGAGCAGCGAGACACAGCGAAAGGGAGAGACGCGAGGATGCGAAAAGAGCTGCGTCGGCGCGGCTAACATCGCTGAGAAGGAAGATTCAGAAGAAAGAGGCGTCGAGAATATACGCGCATTTAGCATACGTGCGTGTCCGGAGCTCTGCGGGAATCCAGAATCCATGAGAAACTGCGTCGCGATTTTTTTTCTCGCATGTTCGACTTTCCTGGGACTTTTTATTATCATTTGAAAAAAAAATTATTCGATGAAAAGTAATGCAGGTTATCGAAGAATTTCTCACTTTTCCGTCTCTCTATCTTCCTCGAGAACGCATACGAAAACACTTCGGGGCTTAATTAATTTTCATTAAATATTATTCAATTATCGAAAATTCCTTGTGCGCGTTTATTTTATGAAGGTAATAATAACACTTCGATAATTTGCACGGGTACTCCATCGATAGGTTATTAAAAATACTTCATCGATCCGTTACTTCGTCATTCGGGTTTTTAATCCTTTAATGGATATTTCCGAGTTTACACTTTTTAATCCTTGATGTTATTGTCGCATACGAATGCAAATATTTGATCACAGTAGCTCGAAATTTCGTGCTGAGCTTTCTCGATGATTGCAGTACATTTTTTGCACCTGTAATGATAAAAAAATGATACAAGAATTTTTTAATCATCACGTGTATAAAAATACGATATTTTATATACAAAAACAATGCGATATTTTTCTTAAAATAATTAACAAGCTCGTTTAATTCTGAATATGTCGTGCGTCAATTTCCGCAGCTTCCTTTGGTAAATCTCGTGACTCCCGAATGTATAAATTCTCAGCGTTTTGTATACAATAAATATATATTTAACGACACGGACAGACTGCGTAAAAGCGATGATTAATCGCGGTACACGCGTCCAACGGTGCAAAAAGATTGTAGGATCGGTCGCGGGCGTTTCGCGCTCGTTTCATTTTGCCGATAAATCATAGTTCACCGAGTGACGTTGGTCATAACCGAGTATTTTATGCAACACACATTCTCATCCATGCACGTGTGCTCATTGCGATTTTGTCATTGTGCGAGCTCGAGAGTGTGAGTCCGCAAAAAAGACGATCGGATGTAAAAAAAATCGATTGTTTCGAAAACTATCGACGCTCGACAGCGTGTTTTTCCCTCCTGTGTTTAATATTTCCTTCCGCTCTTGTTTTACCATTCGCAAACTAGGCCTCTGAATGAGCAAATCGTATTTCTAGAATGTTTCAACAGCTGATGCATCGGTCTCGCTTTTATCGTGTCGGTAATTCAAGAATGTTTCGCGATGAAGAAATTTACAGAGAAATTGATACTCTGTTTACTCTTTCGCGGTCCCCGTTGTGTATAACTCTTCGTTATTTCTTTTTTTATCTGTTCATTCTGCAAAGTCGTTGAATAAGTCTCACCGAGTTGTGGTGAGAGTCATTTCTTGATGCATTTATTTACATTTTTTTATATTTTTTTATCCATATAAAAATTGGAAGGGGAAAATACGGAGACTCGGTAAGCTCGAAGTGTGCGGTAGGTCGGGCGAATTATCGGTTTTTAATGCTATAAAAGCGAAGACAATGAGCGAGCGGGCGGACGGATCGCGTTGCGAGTCCCTCCTCACCCCTTCGCCTCGTTTGTCCCTCTCTATCTCGCCGATGAGCCTCAATTTGGCGGATCCTCGTCGGCGTAATTACGGATTTTACGCCGTCACGGCGTCAGTTTGCATGGTGGGCGTGTTTGCGAGACGCGTGTTCTCGCGCTAGTGGGATAATGGCATCTTCTCTCCTTTTCTCCATTTTCTCTCTTTATACCTCTTTTATTCTCATTTCGCTGTCTCGCTCTCTCTCTTTATCTCGCGTCGACGAAAAGCGTGCGAACGTCGCTCGATAAATTAGCAAGTTCCTTCAATCTTCGGCTAACAGATTCCGGCTTCAAAAGCTCGAGATTAACGTTTGGGATCGAAAAAAATCGCGGAGAAGCTTCTTAGGGTCGTAATTCAATCGAATATTCCGGAGATCAGGTCGCGCGATGCGTGTACGAGCGATAAGATAGCGCACGTTTGGTGCGCTCTGATATCGACGGAGTGTGCTCGCGATCCGACAATGCGCGCGATGATGAGCGCTCGCTGTTGAATGGACCCGTCTCGCCGCTCTCTCGATTCACCTAGCCGCGATACCGCGCTCGTACGTGCGCGTATGTACGCTCATAAACGGATTGCCCGGCACAAAGAGACGCAGCTCGTGTGTCGGTGACAGTTCTCGCGCGATTCGCCAGACGTCCATATGTCGCCTCGCGTCACATGCGGGACTCGAGAGAGTACACGGTCGATGATCCCGACTCGATGTGTCACATATCCGCGCCTCTAAAGCGTGCAAATATATCATAAACAGAAGAGCGAAAAATAATGGGATCGATAGAAGAAATCTCTGGATTTTATCTTTTTTGTATTTATCTTGGTAATTAGCATATCGCGAAATTTCTAAATGAATTTTTTTATCATTTTGGAATTTGTGATACGAGAGCAATTCGATCGTAAAGTCTTCTCGACCTATTGCGCTACAAACAGCAGTTTTTTATTTTTTTTCGATGTACCGTTGAATAATGAATATGACAATATTTTCAAAGTCGCTCGATTAATTATTCAACGAAGAATAATAATGTGACTTTCTCGCGTGCGCAGGAGATGGTATGAGAAATTTTCAAGTGGACGTGTGTATGGATATATTTATTAATCGGGAAATTTTATTGAGGAAGAGGTAAACAGGGAGAAATATATTAATATTCATCGTTTGCACGATTATTAATAGGTACAGCCAGCTCTTGTCGTGCGCGATATAACCGTCCGGTTATAATTAATTAACTGGCGCACAACCATTTTGTCACATTTCAGCGTACGTGGACGTTTTCGTTGCAGATCATTCGCATCTCTGATTCACTCGCACAGAAAAATGTTCTTTATATTTTTTGTGTCCTTTCGTATGACGAAAAATCCACATTTTTATTTCGATCAAAAATGTGAAAAATTTTTTTATTGTTTAATATATTACTTTATTTTTATAAATTATACATTATATGAGCGAGATTTGGAAAATACTGAGCCTACTTTAGAGCTTGATACTTGAGATATTTTGTCAAAGAGTGGAAAGTCGCAGCTTAGCAACGAAGGAAAAATATTCTTTGAGCTTTTTCTGCTATAAACAGCTGATTATTCAATTCGTTCATCATTCTCTATTCTGTATTTTTTATGAACAAATAAAATCTCATTCTACACACAATTTTCATCGTTTGAAGTAAATGATAATAAAAATTCTAAATTTAGTAATGTGTTAAATGGCAGAGTCTCGTGAACAAGTTTCCAGCGGAAAGATTCATTAGCGATTTCATTTCTCGACATTTACGAGAGCGGCGCGAGGGAATCGTCGGCGTATAAAAAATAACGATGCACGCGTACAGGGAAGCTTGAAAAAGACACGAAAAAAAAGAACGTTTTTGTAATTTTTTTTTTCACGTGGAACAGAGGATGTCTCTGTTGGCTTTGAGATATCGCGAACACGCGCTAGCGACAACTTCATTACGCGCGCCAACCTCTTTCTTCTCCATTTGAAAAAAATTTTTTAAGGAGGCAAAAACTGCGCTCCCGTGCAGCGGAGAAAAAAATATGCAGAAAAAAAATGTAGATCGTGTGTATACCGCGTTCTAAAATGTACGAGGGACACGCGCGTCGAAGCTTTCACATTCACAGATTTTAAAATCTCTTCTGACTCGCCCCCCCGCGCTATGCGTTTTCGCCTCGAGCCTCCTTGTGTCTTGTCCTCCGGGTATTAAAATAAAAGAGATCCGGATAGTCGAGTCTCTGTGTGTCTAATTCCCCTTCGAAGAAATTCACGACGTGTTTTAATGCCTTGCACTTTGGCCTTCTTCCCGTATTCGTCGTCTCTGCGATCGCGTCTTCCTCCTCCTTCTCCACCGTACCACGCGCTTTCTTCATCGTTGTCGCCTATTCTCGCAGCTGTCATCGTGTTCGAGTGCCAAGCACCGTTGCCTTCTGACAGAGCAACCCTCGAAACACGATTTTGTACTCACAATCACGAGAAAGCTGTTGGGATATTTGTTTTTTCTCTCTCTCTCTCTTCATCTTTTTTTCCTCTCTCCTTTTTCGCTCTCTCTCAGCTTCATTTCCGATGTCGAAAATAGACCCGACGCTTTTCCTCGATTAATCTATCAATTCCAGCGATTACTCATACCCGATCGTTTCGAATTCCTCTTTTTTATCATTTAAATGCAAAGGAGAAAGAATTTTTTTTTCCCTATATACCAATCTAAAATGAAATATCGAGGTAATCCCGATAAGCGTGAGAAGAGAGTCTTGAGAATTATATCGATCCCCATCTATATTTATATAATAAAATGTATATTTGAATATTTCGGTAGATATATTCATAATATATATGAATGTATGTACAGGCAACTGATGAATTTCTCCGTGTCTCATTCTCTGATTCTCTCGATCCTTAATCCTCTTATCTCTTGACTAAATAGGCTGAACGCGGAATCTATAAATTGACTCTCTCGAATCGTAGAGCACGAATCGTCGGCACGAACAATAATCATCGTGGTGTAAGTTAAACTACGAACCTAGGAATTTTCGCTTCCGTTACTCGGATTGCACTGGCTGCTTATTTATACCTGGGAAAAGCGATATACACGCGTGTATACACGCGCTCGTACAGCATCGGTTTTCGAACAACAATTTATTAAAGGCTCTCGCACGAGCCTCTCCTCGCGTCCGCAGAATCACGTGAACTCGTATTAGAGCTATACACGGAGATTATTGAGAATTTCCAAATTCAACGAATCCATTATTCCACCTCAAAACCGCGTACAGATATCCGTTACGAGACATTTTAATCCTTACAGATTCACAATCGAAATTTACGTCTACCTGAAATATCAATTCGTATCGATATTATTCTATTTGTCAAAAGGAGTTTGGTATACCACGTGGATTTCCCACCACGATTTAAATTTCTATTACAGCTCGAAACAATAATCCCTGATGCTGTTCTTAAAATTTTTTTTTGCTCAACTTTTAAGAAAATTGGCAGATATATCAATATATCGATATACATAAAATATCAGATATTATTCTATTTGTCAAAACGAGTTTGGTACCACGTGAATTTCCCACCACACGATTTAAATATCTATTACACCAATCGAAACAATAATCCCTGATGCCGTTGTCAAAAATTCTTTTTTGCTCCACTTTATTAAGAAAGTTGGCAGATATATCTCACAATAGTTCATTGTCCTTTCAAGGATAGAAAAAAAATTCGTTTTTTTCTTCATCTCATTCTTTTAACAATAAAAAATTCTTGACTGTCACGAAGTTGTTTTTTTTTCTCCGGGGCGTACAATTCCACGTATAAAAATGCATCAGAGCTCCATTCCGTCTCTTTCTCTCCCTGTTTTTCCTCTTCTCTCATTCGCTCGGTGTTTCTCGGTCGCGTCGAGACGCCCAGACACTTCTGACAGTTTTAATTGATCGAGAAAAGAAGACAAGAGCGCCGTGATGGGGCGACGTGCTCTCGCTCTCCCTCTCGTCTTGTGCTCTCTTGGCCGCGAGGCTGGTGTGTGCACGCTCGAATATACACTCGGCGATCATTTACATTCTCGTGCGCATGCATGGGAATTGGAGGGCTCAGTGTCTCCGTACACATGATACCCTTATTCTTGATATACATTATATTATATGTGTGCGCTCGCTCGCGCGCGTATGTGCTCGTGCATCAAGGAGTTCTCGACCCTTTCCGCGTTACATATGCTATTGATCGTCTGGTCAATTAATTAAATTTACATACGCGGCATTGGCACACTGCTGGGCTTCCCTCCTTTCGGGGACAACCTTTCTTCATCCCTCATTTCAACGAGGTCCCCTCGACCTTACGACCTCCCGCGATCTCACTTCTAATCGACGATCAAAATACACACACGAGAACGATTTTAAATGGATGATTGATATTCGCGCCATGTGTAATTTTTTTAATGTATTTTGTATGAGTTTGAACGTAACTTTGTGTCAAATGTGTTTATATTTTATTTTTCCGGTATGCGAGCACCGAGCAATACATACAAATGTCCTCAAACGTCAAAAATTTTTGTAAATGTCAATATTAAAAATTGAGACACATTTTTACATAAATGCATAATACAGTTTAAGTGTAAGAGCCCTTGTACGAGACACTCGTAAAGTCATTTGCTATTCGTACCACTCCGGTACTCATGAAAAAGTTGCGCACGTGACGCGCGAAGCTTCGTGGATACGTTTCGTATGGAGAGAGGAGATAATTGTATTCTCATCTCGTATCAACCGTATAAAATCTATAATCGACACCTCTCTCTCTCTCTCTTTTCCTCTTCGTCGCGGCTCCACCTCGTCCGTTCAGTACATTTCGTTTCCCAAGGGAAGATTCTCTCCCTCTCCCTTTTTTTTTATTCCTTCGTATTGAGAAACGTCCGGATACGCTCGAGCGAATATATATCTCTATCTATCATAACGAGGCGAGTATATAAACACGTGCCGATACACACAGGAATTCTATAATTAAATTTTCACTCGGCGCGAACGATGCTTCGGGAATCGCGTACACGTGCTTCCTGCCATTGACACATAAAAAATATTCACAGATACACAAAACACTCCGAAAAGTGATCAATCTTCCACAGGAAAAGTTTTGATGGATTTTTTCGTCGACGTTTGAAACTCGAATATCTATTTTATATTATATTTTATTTTTCATTTTATTTATTTCGCCTTTGTCGAGTTCCTCAGCCTTTTTTTCTCGATTTAATTTTCTGGACACGATTTGCGTGTCGGTCGTTATCGCGTCTTCGTGGGTGGATTTCCTTCGGCGTGGAAAGTTCGAGTGGAAAAAATAATATCGAGGATGAGAGAGGAACATAGCGACGCGAAGACGAGACAGGTTAATATTATGCGGGACGGCGTAGAGGAAATAAGAGGAGAAAAAAAGGGTTTGTGGTACGTGTTCAGCGTCACCGCCTCTTTTCGATAATTATTAATTGCTCGGACTCTCTCGAGGAGTTAAGTATAACGCGGATGATACGCGAATGATCGGAGAAATTCTGCGGATACGTGTCCTGCACACGCACGCATCTCCCGAGATATATCCGACCTCATAATTTCTTTTTTTTTTTCATCATCTCGTCGCAATCTTCTCTCGATCAAATTTATTTTTTCGCTTTATTCATTCCCCTCGTTTTTCATCACGCAGCGTCCCAATCCACTCCGGCGATCGCACACGCCTTCGTATTCGTATCTCCGCCCGATCCTCCCCTTTTTCTCGCGTCTTCCACGCGTCCGATGTGTTTTCGGCTTCTGAGAGACTTTCTCTCTCTCTTTCTCTCTGTCCCCGCTCGTGCATCGCGTCACGCAAAATCTTTTTAATTTACCGGGAATCGCGCGCTATCTCTCGTATATCATACGAGCACGCGGATCCGATCAGATAAAATTTGTAAAAAATTGGAAAAAATATCGAGACGCCGACTCTGGTGTGTCTCCTCCTAAAATCGTGCGATCAAATCGCGTGAGTCTCCTCGTGGAGTTACCAAAGACACTTATCTTCTGTTTATAAGGAGATTTTGTCCCTTCTCTCGGATTCTTCTCGATTCTCTCCTCCTCCTCCTCCTCCTCTTCAGCGCTTCCCGCAGCGATTTCTGCTACCGTTCTCATATTTATTATTATTTATCGGATTCAAACCCCGGAGGATGAGCGTGTATGTGATAATCTGCGGAAAAGTGTGTACGAGAGAGTGTATAAATATGAGAACCCGTGTAATAAGAGAGCTCTGTGTAAAATAGCTGGACGTATTAATGACCGGGATCGCTCGTTCGCTATCAGATCCAACGATCGATAAATCAAGCTCCCGTTTCTCGTATGCAAATATATGAATAATGTCGCGGGCGGCTTTTACCTCTGATCGGGTTTTCCATCCCGATCTCCTCGGCGACAAAGTTCTTGCCTCCGAGTTTTGAGGCACATGACATCGTCCTCGTATTTTTTTTCCTCTCTCCATTAACCCGCTCCGTCTCCTCTCTTTCTTTCTCCGAGCACTCTGCAAGGATCGGAACTTCGTTTTCATGGCAAGGAGGGCGAGTCCAGATCCGACAGTAATGACCGCTCTTATGTCCGATAATGACGAGGGACATTTAACAAGATTTTTTACCTTCTTTTTAATTTGTCCATTTTCCATCTCTGGCGCTTAATACCTTTCATTTTTTTATTTATATAATCCTCGAATCTCGGGATTGAGAAATTTGCGGAATAGTTCGCGAGACGCCCGAGAGTTAATCTCTCGACGAAGACGGAGAGAAACAGATGTCTCCGAAATAAGCGCGCGTGGGCGTGTACGGAGTTTATATACCTCGCGCGATTCTAATTCCTTTGATATATAAACGTACAAATCCTATACTGAAGCAGGCTCGGTTTATAACAAGCGGTGTCTCCTCATTGCATTATCATATCTAGAGCCTAATGCTGTAATTTCAACAAAGCTGGCAAATTACGGTACTCTAACCTTGGAGAGTTTGAGCGCGGAAACTCGCGCTTTAGCGAACTCTCGTACGTGTGTTTCGTGCACGTAATTCGTTGTCATTGCGGAGCGAGAGATTATTCCGCGAGTTTGCATCGGGAACTCTCGATCTCGAAACTTTCTCTTTCGTTTGCCTCTCCTGCCATATTATATACCCGAATATTCCCTCCATTTTTCTTTATCCCTTCTTGTGCAACTCGCCAAACTTATTCGCGCGTTCATGCAGTCTCGTGCAGGAAATAATGCAGGAAAATATCGCGGATGCAAAACGTACCTGTTATCTGCCAGACGTGCGGTATTTAAATATGAAGTCTCACATAATTAGCTTTTCCGACTGCCTGTGTCTGGCTTGTTGAACCCGAGAATGTCGGGTTATGATAACACGAGGCTTGTAAGACACGCGTTTTTGTCTCTGTCTCTCTTTTTGTGGCTCTCACGTTACTTTTCTCCTTTTCTACCTCTCTGTGATGCATATCTCGGGCTCTTGGAGTCGCTTTCTACGAATGAATATCGCGCACATATCCTGGACCCTCGAAATATTTCGGTGGTATGTATATGTATACATATATATGGACGTAAATCGTGTACGTACGTTAAGGTACATATTAACGTACATTTTCCTGAAATTTCTCGTTCGTCTTCGTTATACCCGCGTTCCTCATTTTCCTAATAAATTTCTTGTTTTCTCCGTACCTCGTCTCATTTGACGTTCGACTGAATTATGAATCTCGAAGTCTATAGAACTCTGACGTCGAGTCTTTCAATCATTTTACTCTCATCTCGCTTATCGAATATTATTGTTAGCTTTGTTGTTAGAATCGCGGGAGAATCTGTCAGTGACGAATCGCTCGAATGTGTCTCTTTGCTGTTTCAATTTCAATCATTGCTTGATTAGTTTCGATCATTGTTAGCACTTATCGGAGCCGCCAATCCCGCGAGAGGCTTTTACTCGATATATATACGGTCACGCCGGGTGAACGATTACGAATCTCAGTGACAGAGATCGATCGGTTGGCGCATTCACTGAGAGAACGAGAAGTAGATCCATAGACCGGAAAGAGATGAAGAAAGAGAGATAAGGAACTAATTACATGATATATCGGATAAATTACGCTTTGTCGGGAGTCTCTCGTGCAAGTCGGGAATAATAATCTGCGTATATGGGCGATGCATCGCCCGTATGTACTCCTGCGCCTCGTGTGTTTATATTTATATGTATGTATGTACAAGACGGTAGTTTTCTTGTATACATATATACACACATACAATACATAAATATTACATTATACATATACACGCTTGAAGCTCTCTCGCGAGCCCAGTCCATTCGAGTCTCTGATAGTGCGTGCATTGTCTTCTCTCCAGCACGAAAACGCGTACACTTCCGTTCCCCGTTGCTCTTCCCTTATCCTACGCGAAAACTCGTCGAGAGCTCTCTCGCTCCTCTCTCTCAAGAGCCCCATGAATTTAATCAACGTAATTTTCTAACCACGCCTATATCTTTCTCTCTCTCTCTCCCTCGACGGTTCTGTCTCTCGATTCCTACCCCTCGTATATATTCTCGCGAGCCTCGGAGCCTGCAGGGCGAGCTCACCGGGGCTCATAACCCATGACTTTCCGGAGAAACAAAGAGGAAGCGAAGGAGGAGGGAAAAGATCCTCATACGAACCGCGGAGCTTCGAGAGTTTCTGGATTTACTCGAGAAACCTTCATATTTTATCGTCGCTGAGTCTCTCTCTTGTACGCGGTGCTCTCGTGCAAAGGGTGCGCGCCTTCTCTCCCGCACACAAGTGCGGGGAAAACTTGACTGCGTTCGTGCGTCTCTCCTTTTTAGCCTGCATTCGAGAATTCGGCTATCGGATACGCCCTCTCGACCTCGGATACGATAACAGCCTCTCGAATATTTCTCTCTTCGGCATAGACGATCCTGCGCGTCCTTGTCGGGCGCGACAAGATCTCACTCGTATATATGAAAAATACGTGAGAACTCGGGGAGATAGGAAAACTCTTGAAAACTCGAAATATATGTATGTAAACTTCACACTCTACGGATAAGACAACGAGTCTCTGTTTTACTTTAAAAACTATGGAATTCCTGACCCGTACAATTTCGAGTGATTTATTACGATCGTTTAATTTTCCTCGCATTCTTAGAAATTATATCACTTGGCGTCGTCATAAAATTCTCCCTTCTGAGTTTTTTTAAAAAATGACAATTTATCAATTTATTTTATTATTATTCATCTTATACATAAATTATATAAATAAAAAATTATAAATTTATAAAAACAAGTGGACATTCTTCCTATAGAAAGAATTGTATAGAAATAATGTTCACTTGTTTCAATTTATAGTCGAAAATAATAATGAAATAAAATAAAAGGAAATATATCGATATGAAGTGACTTCAAGAAATATTGAGATATTTTACTACTTTCTACGTATTTCGATCTCTGATGCACGTAATATATCTTGTAGACGGGTGAGCGTAAGAGCATTTGCGTCGATGTTTTGTACGCGGATCTTCTCCGAGTACACGTCGGGTAATCACTGAAATTTGAGGCAACAGCCACCGATGTTCTGGCGGAGTCGAGCACGAGTAGACTTCACGAGGGGGAGAAAGTGAGGTTATATCGAATTTCGATGGAAACATCCTACGGGATACGCAATGTGTAGATTCCGGGGGAGAATCTAATAAAGAAACTTGATTCTCGATCGAAACTCGTACGTTGTACGCTCTGGTGCACTCCCGCTCCGTTCCTCTTTCGCGCAGCAGTACTCACCTAGAATGAGAGAAAGCGCACACATTTGGTTAAGATTTAAAACCAAACAGATCGGATGTCCATCAACTTTTTTGTATTCATATGCAGAAATGCGGTTCAGATTATTTCTCCTTTGATAAAAATATCGCACATCTGGCTTCTGAATATTTTAAACGTCAAACTCAATATTTTTTATCTTAGTCCTAACTCAAATTAAATTGCTCAACGTTTTCAACTAATATCGATAAAAAATAAGTGAATCGCGAAAAAATGTTATTGAATATGAAATTTTTAAAAACACTTCCAAAATTTATATCAATAATTAATTCAAATTAATTAAAAAAAGAATCAGCTTGATAGTCAATTCTCACACTTATAAATAAAAATATAAATAAATCGCAATATTTATGAATAAAGCAATTACTTCTATTAATTGAAAAATTCTAAAAAATATAAAATTTGCAAAATAAAAAAATGTCTAAAACATTTTTTAATTTAAACCATGGAATCTGCGACTTTGCATAAAAAACCGAAAAATCACATACGGGATGAGATCAGTCCAATCTCTTCACCCTCTTACCCTCTACTCAAAAAAAAGCAACGTGTTGTGATTACGCCCGGACGTTGGTCTTCGGACGGCTAAGCCTCATATCGGACCACCGTGCTCGAAAAATAATATACGCGCGTGTTTGCATACGAGCACGTTCCTCCTCCTTGGCACGAGTCCGAGGCAACTTCCGGTTCCTCTATTTTTCTTTCTCTCTATCTTCCTTCGTGGCCTATATTGAAGTTTTCATGCATACGCTCCGATTGCAATTTATGCTCAGTTTACCCTCGTCATTTCACGTCTCGTTGCAAATCGTACAAATATATCTCGCACTTCGCAACCAGACGCAAGTACTTGCGCCTTGATTTCTTTTGAAAAATAATTTCTAGTTTTTTTTTACATGCTTCGTTTTTGTAGTAATTAATTCGATAAGAAATCGATTTTTGAATATTTTTTATTTCGCGGCAGAAATGTTTTCTTGCTTCCTTTTTTTATTATCGCGAAATGTATACATGATCCATCGATTACAAGCTCCCGATCGAGTGTATAAATGTCTGCTTTTACTTCAGAATAAGAGTGTCGCCGGGTATAGCGTGACTCCGGCCGTCCCGGGGCCTCTGAAAACTCGACGTCGTCGACGTCGGGCGCCACGGTCGCACGAGAAACACGCGGCCACCTAACGTACATCCGGTTTTTCGCTCTCCCCCTCTGGACAACAATTTATACGTACAGATATAGATTTCCCGCTCCTGGTACACTCGCGTTTAAACGGCCCCATAATATATCTTTTTGCTCCTTCTCAATCCGTTACTTTTTGTCCCCATCCATCCAGGGCACGTCGACGACACGTCCAGATATTTAACTTGTACCCAATCACGATCTCGAGAGCCTTTCACCGCTGTGTCCATTCGCTGGAAATGAATCGTGAAAAAGTTTAGAAAAAAAAGCTCGCAGCCGGTTTTTAGATCGAGCTTTGTAGCTTGTGACGTTTCTGTTTTTTGTATCAATCAAAAATTCATGCCACTCGGACACGTTTTCGGGCACTTTGCTCTCGCTTTTTTTTCGTCCGCTTGCCCTTAAATCATTTGGATTTCTTCCTCGTGAACAGTTTTGCCATAAAATTTGTCCTCCCGTGTTCCTGCGCTTTTCCTCCTCTGGCCTCCGGGATAAAGGAAAAGGCGGAAAAAAGAAAAATACGATGTCGTCTCAAATGGCCCCGGGGTGTGGAGTGTGTAATACGTATAAAAGGGAAAACGACACGACGTTGAACCGACGTTGTCGTTAACCCTCCTCGGCCTCCGTTTTCCTCTTGCTCTGCTCTTTGTCTCTGTCTCTCCTTTCTTGCTCCATACTCTTGGTCCTCCTTGTCCCTCTCGACTCGTGGCCATGACTTGATCCGACGAGTAGGGAAATAAAATAAAGCATGTGAAAAAGGAGAAGAGAAAAACAAGAAAACGAGAGAATAACCGAAATGTAGCCTGGAGCTTATCTACGTGAAAAATACGGACGGTTAACGCGAGAGAGAGAGAGAGAATGCGCAAGGCTGAGACTCTCGTGCCCTTTGGGCGAAACGAAACTACGAGAGGCGAGGATGGGTCATTCGACACCCGGCTTTTTCTCGGATCCTATAAAAACACAGGAAGAAAAAGGAGGCTTCGTTGGCTCGCGGGCCGTTTAACGCTTCCAGCACGTACGAAGATAAAAAAAATAAATAAATAAAAAAGGAAAATTCCTTAAACTGGGCTATTCGTTTCGCTCCGCGTGTGCGTTATTCGAGAAAAAAAAACCGCTCCCAATTTGAAGGAAAAGAAATTTCCCTATTTTCTGTCGCGCCGGTTAAACTGACTCGAAATGAGTCATTTTCTTTCTCATTTAAATTGCTGGAATTTCCTATTTTATTTACCGTACGCGTTTCCCCGAGTCGGGACTACAAAAATTTTCTACGCTTTTTTTTTTGAAATGCGAGACGTCATTTTTTTCGAACGAAAACATGCGAACGCAGCGACATCAATTCGAGGCACTTTTTTTAATGCACGCGTACCATTACTCTCAATTGGTTGGGAAAAAAATGTGCTCTCTCTGCTCGTACGTGTACAGTACTTTTTCTCGTTTCTCCCTCTCATTTGTTCTTTTTCTCTCCGGGCTAGGCAACATTTCATTCGTACTCCATCTAACACGAGTGCGCGCACACGTCAAGTTATACACGATTCAATGAAAAAAAGCCCCCTGCTCAATGTCCCTTGGAGCATTTCTGTCATACAATCGTTATAAATCCACGAGCCCTAAAAAGCACCGTCCGCGCATTACTAGCTGATAATTTTTGTACTTCCGGACCTCACGTACGCGCTGTTACAAACTCGCAGTTGGACGCGTTCGTATATTAGGGGATGACATGAACGTAGCCAGAATTCAGGGTTCGAAAAACCTCAGGGCTATTTTTTTTTCTCTCTCTCTTTTTATATCTCTCTCTCTCTCTCTGGATCGCGCAATCTTTCAGTGACGACGAGAAAGCCATTGGGACCCTGCAATCGACCCAATGCTACTTCGATTTCGTGCCTCGTGCGAGCACGGGCCTCAGGGCATGAACAATGGGACCCCTAAGAGACAGAACCTCCCATCTCCCCCCACTCCACTCAAAAAATCTGTACATATATAACGCTTTCTACGCTCAATCGATACGATCTTCTCGTCCTTTATTATCCAGATCTTCGAATCTTTCCTCCGGATATTTTCGGAGCGAGTCAATCGTGTAATACTTTATGGAAAGTGACTATAGAACTTTTTTAAATTGAAAAATCAAACTATACGGTACGAGAGGATATTAAGATGTTGAAATAAAATTTCTAGAGCGGAATGACTTGTACAAAACTACGCATGATGGATATTATATATTGTTCTCCAACTGTATTGATTTTTTTCCCCTTTCGTTTTACTTTCTTCTATCGGCAACGTGTGCCGCTTTGTCAAAATCGTGCAAAACCCCCGCAGTTTTGACACGAGTGGACTATATTTTCTCTTTCTCTTTTGTTGGTTCTTTTCTCGCATCTTTTTGTTCTGGCTCACAGAGCGACAGGGTCGAAACGCTCGTTAGCGAAAAACGTCGCTCATCGCGGAACGTCAAACAGGCCGAAAGTTTAGACTTTTGCGTCATCGGGAGTCTCTTAACCGGAGAGACAAAAGTCTGGGAAGGGAACGAGATCGGAAACGAGATGATTTCCAGCAGGAAGTTATTGCAGAGATTTCCGGACGGGCGCGCAGGTCTGACAATGTGTGGCGAGAATGGAAGAAAGCGAGACAAAGAGAGAGAGAGAGTGGAGTTCATATTATACAGTTCGGAGGGTGGTGATTTATAATGATTACGGCATTGTGCCGAGGCGTCACTAAATAATGCATCACCGAGCGGCCCAGTCCGCCTTCTTCGTTTCCGGACGCGCGTCTCTCATCCCGGGCGACGCTTCGCACACCGAGCTCATCCGGTCGTCGCTCGCTAATAAGATTCGCAGCCATTATCATTAGAGATTCTCACAGCCGAAAAGTTCCTCCGTTGTTCATTCGATTGTGCGTGTGTTTTCTCGTTTATTTATATACAACTCTCGAGAGTTTCGCTCCAATCCGGGCAACAAGAGAAAGATCTTCGAGAGATTGAAATTCCGTGTTTATGGCGGAGAACTTATATCCAAATTGACTTTGCGGAGTTCCGACTTACGACCCGTTTTTTTCCTAGCTGTGGAATCACTCTCGAGAAAAAGTCTACAGGAGTCTGCGAGCACGGAGATTTTCCGTAAACGATACGTAGACACGAATTTACCTACACGGATTCTTGAGCAGAATGTATAGACCGTGTACATAAATGAATAAATATACGGCGGAGTCGGGAAACAGTTTCGGCTAGTGAGACGAAAGATCGCAAGCTTTTCTCCAACGACTGGAAACTTGCCCAAGTCAAAACCTTCTTGTGCTGAGATATAGTATGAGATGAGTACAGAGATGAGTACATATACCAAGGAGAAGCTCTGTGTTCTGTGTATGTGCGCGTGGAATTGCGACGTCCTCTCGTCGTTGTCTCCGTCACGACGACGACGACGATGTCGAACTTGCCAACTTCTCCTCGACGTTCTTACACGCTTTCACTTTCCCCGTCTGTTCCTTCGTGTATCTCTCTTCATCTTTGGTGCATACATTGATAATCTCCTTCCAGAAACTTTCATCTCGCTCGACGACGCTCTTCGCCCCATCCGGAGACGAAATCTCGGATAATAGCTTTCCTCTTTTACACTACACTTACCTTTGCGCAGTTATTTATGTAAATATACGTATATATATTCCTTTTCTGGTTATAAATACGCGTGACGAAATGTTGACGAAAATTTTGAAATTTTCATCTCGTCTGCGAAGTTACCTCTGTTTATTTTGTTTACTCCTGTTTAAATTTCAACTGAGCAATTGTTTGATCGCAGCTTCTCGGCATTGTCCTTATGTAAATAATATGCAAGGAGGACGAGAATTTTATTCACTTTTAAACGATTACAATATTTTGAATAAAATTGAAAAAAAATTTATAATTTCGTATTTATTTTTTTGTGACATGAAATACTTTTCGTGATATTCTTCTCGATTAATTTACATAAATAACGGAGTTAAGAGTGACACGCAGAGAATACGAAAAAATAATAACCGATCCAGGAACCACGAAATAACTGAAATTACGATGAAAAATGCATAGACCCGAATTGCATGTTCTCGATTTGCGTCTGCCCTCGGGCAACAGAGAATATTCGAGTCCCACTTTTGCCGCACGAATGTGCGTGTCTTCCTCGTTCCTTCGCGACAGGGAGGATCGGACGATGACGTCGACGACGACGAGGAAGTCGTTCCTCCTTTCTTCACCTGCTCTCTCCCCCCTCTTTTTCATTCTCTCTCCCTCTCTCTTTCGCATTTTCATTGAGATTCACGCACATCAAACGCATACGGGATCCCTTGCGCTGTGAGAACGCGTGCGTAGCCGGAAAAAGTTCCCGGCTCGAATGTGTTCACGTTAGCACGCATCAAAGGCGAATGTAGCCAGTTTCCAAGGTGAAACGATACGGAAAAGCGCTCGATGTGTATTCTCTCGGTCTCTCATGAACGAGTGTTTAACGCTCATGCGTGTGTATCTGCCATGGATATATATTGTACGTGTGTGCGCCTACTGGCGTGATTAACGGCTTGCTCCGGGTCGACGGGATCGTTAACTCCTGGTATCGCTTCGATTCGTTCCAGCAGTTCGAAGTTTCCTATCTCTTTCTCTCTTTTTCTCGGCGAAGCTTCCCATACCGCAGAATCAAGTTTTCCTCTCTCCCGTTCCTCTGCAGCGCTGTTCTCCCTTTTTCTCCAGGCTCTCGTTAGATCGAGCGAAGTTCCCGCCAATCTCTCCGCTTCCGTGCCTGCCCGCCGCCAGAAATAATGATTCGCCCAAACGTCCGTTTGATCCAAAGCCACTGGGAATAACGTCTTCTCTTTTTCTCTTATTTTTGTTCTCTGTTTTTCTCTACATTTCATACATCTATATATATCGATATATACAAGCAAATTCAATACACGAATTTGTGCAGGCAACAGAGAGGCATTGAAGAACAGTTTTGCATTCGAGTTTCGCCTCGTATGCAGTTCCTTGCGTTTCAATCTAATTTGCGGATTTTCTGACAATAGAAAAATTTTAGCTTAAATTCAATCGAAATTTAATATCAAATCCGAATGTTTTCTTTTGTGATGACATTCAGAGGAATGAAACAAAGCAGGACATCCATTCTCTGTCCAATTGAAAATGTCAGACGGCGCATAAAACATGACCGAAAAAAAAGATCAACGAAGTAAATCGCACAAAGCAACCGACGAAAAAAAGTTTACCAAAAAATATTGCTCTTTTTTTTCTCCCCTCCATTTTTCTATTCCACCCAACGCGTCTATTGTCCCGCCTTTTTTTCGACCCCCCACACCTCTCTCGGCTTTTTCGGTAGCCCTCTCGCTGTCTCTCGCTCTCTCTTTCGACTCTAAAAACCGCAACGTCGAAAGGCTTTTAGAGAACAGAGGGGAGAAAGCGATGCATGCTCCCTACTTTTTTTTTTTATTTCGACGAGGAAAAATCGGGCAAAGAGTAGCGGTGGCGAGTCATGAGTATAGGAACACGAAAGGCGCGTATAGACGTATAATATCGGTGCAAAAAGCCGTCCCTGTGGGACCGAGGTAAAAAGCACACTATGGGCGCTAACGAATCCTCGGGGACCAAAACCCGGCCCGGTTCCGATGGCAACTGCAGAGCAATATGGACGATCGTCGGGGCACACGACGCACATTAACGTTTTGGGGTTCCAAAAATGTCTCCCCGTCCTTCTTGCACTCTCGAAATCGTCTGTAACGAATGTTCCACTCGCCCCGTTCTTCTCGACTTACCGGGCTCATAGAAATGGTAATGGCACCGCATCGTCATGCCCCGGCGGCCTCTCGGATTTACCACATCGTTACGAGTCTGTTTACGCCTCTGTGACTGTGTGCGTGCCCCACAGCACGTGTGTGCACGCTCGCTCTATGAAACCGAACGATTTTCGACCTGACACGCTCTTGCGCTGGGAAAATCTGATGATCCCCTCTCTACGTCCAATTTTTTTTGAAACGACTGCACGCGTGCGCTTTTAGCACACACGATGCACGGTAGAGAGTGACTAAATAAAGATAAAAGGATTTGAGGATTTTGCATGATTTTTTTTGTGCATATGCTTTCGTCCACATCTTAATTAAAATAAAATTGTTAATTGCTGGTGATGAAATGTCTAGTAAAAAATATCATAAAATGTTTGCTTTGATGAATATTTTTGTAGATGATATTTTCATTATTTTAAATTGTTGTAAATATATGAACGTATTTTTGGTTTATGTAAATAAAAATAATTTCATTTAAAAAATTCTCAATCATTTTGCTTTGGTACATTTTTTTATGAACTACATTTTATTTATTTCAAATTATTCTAAATATGCAAACGATTTTTATTTACTCTATCGAAACTATCACCGGAACGAAATGATTGAAAATTTTTCACTCCGGCAAAAATCCACCCTAGTTTCGTATGTGAAAAATGTCCGCGTGTGGGTGACTGATCCGAATTTCTCTGGGTCTAATACCCATGTCAAATCGGGATCGAGATTCTCACGAAACTTTTCGTATATCCTGCTTTATACAGAGGGACACAAACAGTGTGAATATTATTACACAGGAAAAAGAAAGAAAGCGAAAGGGAGAGAAAAATCTCGCGTGATTTATCATTCGCGAAAAAGCCGCGTGCCCAGTGACTGCCCTCGAAAATCTAAGCCTTTTACTCTCCGTCGTAAACTTTAGGATATCGTGCATATCGCGTATATGTATATACCGTTACGGGGATTAAGATCGAGCTGACACGATACGATTGTGTACTGAGGTCTCTCGCTAAACAACCGGCGTCGTTCTCATCGAGAGAGACGAATCGATCGCGTGCGCCCGCCACACTCTTTCTGTATAAATTTGCTGTATTTTATTCCTCCAAAAGTAAGACTAAATACGAAACACCATAATCCTACTTTACATGATAATTTATATCGTTGTACTAACTTCTATCCCATTTTTTGTTATCGAATTTGTAAAAAAGTTTGTATTACAAAAATATCAATGCATCAATTTTTAAAGATTATTAAATTTTTTATTGTCGAATCTTTATTTAAAAAAAATAGCAACAGATTTAATAAATTAATATTTCATTTGAATTTAAATCCAAAAATCAATTTTTTTCTAATTTAAAAAAAAAATTCTACAATAAGATGTTCGACGCGTTCATTTTTAAAATAATTGCTAGAAGTAGGGAGATGCTGCGATTCTTTCGACAGCAGGGGAGAAAGAAAGGAACGAGAGAGAACGACAGGGACTGAAAATCTAAGTGGAGGGTAGCGCAAGACTTGTATAGATCTTCGATTCCTGTAAATTATTTATATATAGAAAGACAGACGAATGTACAGACTTGGATCGATACGCGAGGCTGCACTTACTGGGCCGTGCCGTAAAGTGCGATAATGCACTTCCGACTGTCGACACGCCTGAGTGCAACGTGAGTGTGGTAATTGGCGTTCGGTTTTGCTTTCGACGATCAGTCTATGTGTCATGTACACACACCTATTTATTTACATGCTGGAATAGAAAAAAAAATCACAAAAAAATCCCCCATGAAAAAAAAAATTAAGCGTCAAACATAAGCGAGATTCACGTCACAAAAATAATTCAAATATTCGATGCATGAAGCAAATAATAAATCGCCAATATACATATATATTTTCGTCGATATAAATCTTGGAAGAAAATGAGCGAAAAATAGATGGTAACTGATTTATCCGCTTTTAATTTCTCGCTGATCTAATTGCATTCGCGTTATATTTCAATTAAGTCCGATCGTCGAACATAAATGTATTTCATTACGCCGGAGAGGAACGCACACACAGGGATTAAAGTACGGATACAGAAAAGGCGAAGTGGACTACGAAGCGATCTTGGCTCGAGATCTTCAAAAAATCGACCTTCCGTACGTATATATTCGAGCGCTGTGGATGTTTCCTCGTGCACGTGCATGGGTTATTTACTCCGCACACGTGGAATGCAGGTACATAAAGGTGTGTATTGGGACTCTCGTGCACCGGTGGCGAGAGTCGACTGTAATCTCGCAAGCGTTAACGCGAATGACTCGATCTCTCTCTCTCTCTCTCTTTCTCTCCCTCTTTCTCTCTGTTTTTCTTTCTCGGTGGTGTTAAAACGGCGCCACTTCAAGATCCTATCGGGATTCCTCAAGACAGGCTTACGACACGGCTGTCGCCGTTTGATCACGGGCGTAATCTCGTTACTCGTTTCCTCTCCAGTGGCTAGCTCGAGAAAAAGAGATTAAAGTACGCGCTACCGCGAATACTATATGCGCCGCTCAAAATTTGAATGCGCATATTAGCCGCAGAGGGAAAAGGACGAAAAAAAAAAGTTTAAATTCATTAATTTTATAAAACGAGTCATTCCGATTTCATGAAAAAGTTGTTCACGGACTGTCGCCGCTTTTGTGCCGCATGGGAGAGGCTCCCAAAACGTGTCATTCCGGGTCGTCGTTTCACAATTTTGACACTCCGTTGCGACCGAAACGAGGAAGCGAGAGGGAAAATGAATTTTCCCGGCAACTGGCACATTTAATTATCGAAAAATCTTTCGTCCATACGCTCTGGACGTACCGCAACGAAATAACCATCGGGGTGATCTCTGGAATATAATTCATGCCTTTTTTTCTCACGAACTTCGAGAAATAATCGTATAATAAATGCTCCCGTGAACTGTGAATTAGGTCGATTCTCCGCTCGGTACACATCTGTCAGGGGCTCATATTCGAACTCTCGATCCAATATATCTCTCCACGGTTTGATAATTTATACGTCTGGACTCTCTTCTCTCGTACGATACACATTTTGTATCGTAACTCGCGCCGATCAGGAAGATGAAGGCTAATAAGTGCCATTTCCACGTATATCTCGGAGAGAACATTCGGTCCGTTTCCTAGAGACCCTTCAACTCTGTTCACTCGAGTTCCTGCGTATTAAAACAGAGCGTAATAGCGGTTTCCGGACGTCGAGAGTGCATCAATGAGCTTCCCTCTCTCTCTTATTCTCTCTCTGTTATTTCTCTTTCTTCAGAGACGATTCTTTTCTCTCTCTCTCGCTCTTTTTTCCAGTGACTTTCGTGCGGTTCAGAGTGCACTGAGAAACAGAGTGGCCTCTCTGACCCCTCCGTATCCATCGCTGCCACCTCATCCTCCTTTCTCTCCCTTTTTTCTTGTCTCATTTTTATCTCTCTCTCTCTTTCTCTTTCTCTCCAGCTCGAATGGAGTCTCGATCCTCTGATTTTCTACCGGCTCCTTCTCTCTCTCCTCCCGTTCTCTCTTATATGCTGATGAGGCAATGGGTCTCGATTATTTTAATTGAGGCGGTACGCGATACCGAGAAACGATACCTCGCTCGGTCGTGCGACGACAAAATCGTCGTTTCCTTCTCCCGTGTCTCCCTCTTCACGATTCGTGTCGTGCACACAGACGCACGTATTAAACGTGTGTGTGTCTCTCTCTCTCATCGCTCCCGGCTGTCTCTCTTTCATTTAACGCTTATTATATGAATATTCTCGAGCATTTGCGTCTTCTCGTCTTTCTCTTAAAATAAAGAGCGAGGGGGAAAAAAAACTGTCTCGCGTGTGCCTCTTCATAAACTTTTATAATACGCCGTCCCGATGAATTCGATCAATTCATCGTTGTCCTTCGTCAATTGATGCCTCACGGCTTCTCTACGCTCGTATCAGCCGGATAAAATGATGGAGGGCGATTTAATAAAATTTATATCGTCGACGATACTTTATATGCATATACGTATATATTTATTATACGGAGCCTCTAGTGACAGAATCTCGTCTACATTTCACTTACCGACAGATACGATACACTGTAACACGCTATTTTATCATGCAAGAAATATTTCACTCGCACTCTCTCCGTACGGTTATATGCCTTTTAAATGAAATTAAACTCAATTCGATCGGTCTTCTTGCCTATAAAATAAAATTCAATTTGACAGCGAGCGAGAGAGAGATAAAGTTCGAGCGGAATTGAATTTTTAATCAATTCTCCTTCCCACAGAAGAATTCTCAGTCTCTTATGTACTTGTCCCTTATGTTTACATAGCGGCGAACATCCATATATATTCTCGGATATACAGCAAATATAAATTAGCGGGTCTGAAGAATATCTCTCGAGTTTGGGCACGAATTTGCCTCGCGGCGAGACCCGCGGGCGGTCAGCAAATTCACTCTGTCAATAATACGATTCGGACTCACATTATCGTTCGCATCTGTGGATATTGTAGACACTGCGGCTCGTTCGTATACATTCATCGGGCTCATAGTGCAGCGGACGCGTGTGATGACGCGAATCTCTCGCGCTCCTCTCGGCAAAAGATCGCCGCGTGTGTCGAAGATCAAAGCGTCTCTTCACAATCCACGCGCGTATCGATTTGCATATACGCGTATGTACAAATTTTTATGTACGCACGGAGAGTGTATATTGTGCATCCCCGATGCGGAACGCGAGTGGAATCCGTCGCTCTCGATTTTTCACCCGCTCTCTCCCTTCGCGTCAAAGCCTTCCAGGAAAATGGATGACCGGAACTTGCCTTTTTTCCTACACCGATGCACCGGTGAAATATACACGCTGAAAAATATAAGCGATAGAGAGATCACAGAGGGTGAGGAGAAGATATACGTAAAAACGTATTGATACATCCTATGATGCAACCACTCACTTTTTTGCAATGTGCCAACGGATAAGCTCGCACGTGACCCGTGATAATCTCTAGCGCTCGACGGTGTGCTCTGCCTTTTGTGCAACAAGAGGGAAGAGAGAGCCTCGTCCTTGTTTGTATCCTCGCGTGTACATTTCGAGCACCGCGCATTGATTCCGGTACATTCATCGACGAAGTAACAACCCTGCTAGCCCGAATATACATATGCATGAGAATGAACGGTGAACAGAGAAAAAAACATTGAGAAAGATCATGAATGGTGAAAAAAATGAGTCGATTGAAAAATTGTACAAAGTTGCACTGACTTTTGTAAACATGCAAATTTTCATTACAAGATATTTTTCATTTTATTTGCATATTTTAGGAATATTTGAAGTTTTTTTAAAAATTTTATTTTAATATTTTAATATTTACGATACATGCGATGATTGATGAATAATATTTTCCGTTTTTCTTCTTTCAGGTAAGACCACACACAATCAACTTTCTACGAGATGTCAAGATGTCACGTGAAATACGTAAGACAGCTGATTTTCTTTTGTTCAATTTAATTGAACTTGCATCTAGCAGGAAAAATTTCCTCAGAGTAAAAAAATTTAATTTCGCGAAAAATATTCAATTCCCCAGTTCGGCGATTTTTTTCCTCGTTCAAAAGATTCTTGAATTTATCTCTTGGATCTCTGTAGAGGCTCCGACTATACGGGCCCGCGTGTGCGCGGATCCAGAAAATTCAACGCGAACCGAGGACGAACGAATTTACCGCGAGGAAATTTATTTTTCTCTACGTTATTTCCCCTTGGCAGCACGGGGAGGACGCGGCCATTCTTCTCCTTCCACGCACTCTCGCAGTATTTGCATACGGTTCATTCGCATTTAACCTCTTTTACGCTTTACTTGATTCTCCTCAGCCCCGAGTGCAACCTCTCCCCCGCACACCCGCCATCTCTCTGACGCCTTATCTTCGCGCGTGCTCTTCTCCCATTAAACGGAACACCACCGGTAGAGATATACGCGCCAGGTAAAGAACCGCCGTGGAACGAGAGAGAAAACATCAGCTTCCTCGAGAATGTTATTTATCTAAACTGAAATGGCTTTTTGCGCAGCTCACGATAGACCGCCTCGAAAATTCGTTTTCAGCCTCCGCACAGAATTTTTTTAAGTATTCCTACCGTTGCGCCGAATCTATTTAAGCTCTCCGAATTATATCTCTTCGAAAATCGTCTGAAAGGCCAAAGAACAAAAATCGTGTAGTAATTTCCATCAAAATGAAAAAAATCCTTTTTTTTTAAACGAAATTCGCTTTAAAGGAAAAAACTGCAAAAGGGCCTTGTGAAAAAAATTCTTTAACCTGGCCTTTTTTAACCGTGTGACAGTGAAAAAAGTCAAGTCTTTTAAAAATATATTCTATGAAAGTCAAGTGGAACGTTTCGGTGCAACGTGGAGAGGTAGAAAAAGGACTTTAACGCGTAAAGCACGCATCGTTCGTTTTCTCGACACAAAAGCTGGAAAGTAGACTATACATACGATATATATTTATAAGTAGATATATACACGGACGTATATGTATACCTGCAAAGAGGAGAGAATTTCACTAGCCGTGAATATATACGCGACGTTTTTACGAGTCTCCGTGGAGTCTCGCGTGCCACCGATGCTAATGCAATCCTGCCTAATTAATTACGGCTTATTTTATGATTCATCGTTTTGCTTCTCGTTTATAGACGGTCTTGTATACGCGCGTATTGTTTTTATTTCTTTATCCTCCGAATGTGTTCTACGCCGTCAGGTTTTCGCCCGTTATTCTTTCATTGCCCCTGGCAAAAATCGGTATACGTAGCTCTCTGCTCTCTCGAATGCCAGACGGACTCGGAGCGTCTGCTCTCCACCCGTGAGCGGTTGCACTTGTCTCGTAAATACTCGCACGCTCGAGCTGAGCCCGAAAAAAAAGGACGGGATCGAGAGGAAAAAAGGGACAGAGAGAGAGAGTGAGCGAGAGGTCTTGGTGAGGGCAGTTTCTCGCAATTGGCCTTCTCCAGACCGGAGTAAATCTTTCGCTCCGGGATCTCTAGCCACGTTCGCGCGGTGGTCTCCACTTTTTTGCCACGACCATTCGGGAACATCCTTTAAATCTGACGGCGGAATTCACCGCTCTACTTTTCGACCTTGCGCCCTCTATCGCCACCCCCCTTTCCTCTCCTCCGCTTCCGTGAACATTTTCA
This sequence comes from Cremastinae sp. B BG-2022a, assembly GCA_030522605.1. NCBI lineage: Eukaryota > Metazoa > Arthropoda > Insecta > Hymenoptera > Ichneumonidae > Cremastinae sp. B BG-2022a. The sequence continues at coordinate 69,600 of JAPYYX010000068.1, forward strand.
CGTTCCTTTAAACTTCTTCGGAGCATCCTCATCGCTTTTCGATTTTTCTCTCTTTTATTCCCCGCAAAAAGCTCCGTCTCGAGATCGACACTTTATATCTCCGATATAGCACGATAAATTCCTTTCCATCTTCACTTCTCATCAGAAGTAAATGACGAGGAAGATAATTGTCTCATTTCACCTTCAATATAGAGACTCCGTTGTATTATGCATCTAAATCTCTTTTTATTATTCCATTTTCTTGAATTCCGGAAGAGTTTTCTGTACGTCGAAACGTACGACGAGAAACAGAAAATTTTCACTTGTTGTACATAGAGACACGACAACTAGAATCGATTTTGATTTGTTCTAAAATATTAATTTTATACACGTCATCAGTGTGAGATGTCAAAAATCGAGCCATCGTGATAGCATTTCTATTTTTATGGCCCACCACCAAAAAATTAAGCTACAGAAGCAGTAGAAGCAAGTAGTCAAGTGTCTAGAAAAGGGAGAAAACAAAAAATTCTGTCTTACAATCTATAATACTAACACAAAACCGGAAGTAACATATAACTCGTAAGCTCGGTAATGAACCATTCTCGTGTTTTAAAATTAAAGACACGAGAATGTGTAGCATACGAGGAATCTTTTTCGAATCTTTCGTCTTCTTCATGCGATGTAGGGTGCATCAGGCTCATACACACACTCCTTCTCTCTCTCTCTCTCCGTAGGAAGTGCACGAAACGAGATTCCGCGGTTAGAGTGCTTGATCGAATCTCCGGTCGTTGGCTGAATCGGAAAACTTCTGTAATCAAAAAAGTTTACGCTCCCTATACCGAGGCTGTATACATCACGTTTTTTTGCTCCCGGGAATGCCCAGCATCGAAGATTTCACCTCGCTCCAATAGGGAGCGAGAGACAAGGATGAGCTTCATTGTTGTATCCTCGTCAAATGATTACAGTGAGATAAAAGAGAAGAGCGAAATATAGCGAAAACGATCAAAAACGATGCGTCGTATGTTCCGGATTCTTCATTTTTCTCATCGCTTTTCCCAAAAGTTATATTTATTCTGTCTAATTAAACCTAAGATTAATTTACCGCCCGGGAGTAGGATCAACAAGAAATATATAAAGGAAAGTCATAAACTTCTGAACGAAGGAATAATGAAGAAAAAAAAAGTTCTGTGTGTGCTCCTTTTTAGGGAGAAAAAAAACTCCACATTTCCACATGAAGGAACCGAGAGTGGAGAGAGGAAAAAGAAAAAGAGATAAAAACGGTAGCTCGAAATTCTTCCAGCGTCAGGCAAATAATTACAAGACAAATGAAGAAAGTCTCTGCCCGAGCGTTTGCTCCGTGAAATCACTTGCTGTTGGCTTTTATGTCGGTGGAGTGGGGAGATGAGGTCGAATTAAAAAGTTTACTGTGTATAGCAGTTGAAAGCTTTCCTCTCCTCGGACGCTCCGATATTCAAGTGTCTGTATATGTGTTTTTTATATACATATATACGGATATATGTATATAATGTACACATACATACATTATGTCTATATATAAATTCGTACTTTCTTCACAAAAACAGTTCTCGTCACTGCTGCCCTCATTCCCCTCTCGCTATCGCTCACTCGCTCTCTCCTTTCTCTATTTTTCCTCTTCCTCTCAGGGCGAATCAAAGTTAACTTTAATCAAATATCAAATAGAATGAAATCGCGGTGGATTCCTCGGGCGAAGACAGTCGTGATGAGCTTCCCTTGGGTGGCCGCGACGTCTATGAGAGCGCTTCACCTCTCTCCCGAGCCTTTGATTTTCTACCCCCTCTGTCCTCTCGAACCTTTTCTCGTTTTTCTCGTCTATTATTCCTCTCCGTCATGCACTCGCGTCTCACCTTTTTTCTTCCTTATTCCTCCTATTTTCCGTGTATATTCCTCAGCCCGATATCGCTGGCTCTTGGAGAATCCCGCAGGCGGTAACAGTTTAGTTTTTAGGGTCACTGCACACCCGCAATTCACCGGTAGAACGAATTCTCCTCCGCGGTAGTGCGCGATATCGTCGAAACGAGGGCAAAAGCAAACTTTCGCCCTCTCTCTCTCTCTCTCTTCGTTTCCTCTTCATTTTTCTTCACTCCGGTGCGTAGCACATACGGCTCGTCCTGAAAAAACCCTCCCTAAACGTTTTTTTCCTCTCACGTCGTCGTGTGCTGCCGGGTACACGTATTTCGTTCCCACTCTTCTTTTTTTTCTCTCCTTTTTCCTTTTCTCATATTTTCTGAAATCCATTCACGTTGAATCGTATTGCTGAGCAGGACGTGTTTTCATTGTATTAGCCCTGTTTCCTCCTCCTCATTTTTTTGCTCTTTCTTCTCTCGTTTTTTTCTCTTTGTTCCTCGCGCTTTCTTGGCTCTCCCTCGCGCCTCCTCGCGGAAATGGATATACCAATATTATACGAAGCATTTATTTAAGTGTCTTAGACCCCCAGTATCGTATATTATATCTCAAGACATGGATCTAATATCATATCGCGTATGTGTGTCGCACCCATATGTATACGAGTCATAAAACATGGAATCCACCCCAGGAGTGAATTCTGTCGATTTTCCTCCCGCGAGCCGATGGATCGAATCGCGCGTGTTTTCGGGATATCTCGTACGTGAACGCACTGCGAGAAATCGCCGTATTTTTTTTTTACGCGTTCTCTCATCCTCGTCTTACCCATAACCCGAGCGGAGGCCTCCTTCACGTGTGTTCTGTCAAAATGTGCTTCTTGGACGAAAATCGAGACCGTCGTGGCAAGAAACGCCAGAAGTTTTCCGCCAGGGTCGTAAGCTCCGAGGAGGGGAGAAAAGGAGGGCAGGAGATATATAAACGGAAGGTTAGATGCGTGAGCGCCCTTAGGCTCGCGTCTTCTCTCCCCACAAGAATAAGCCCAAGAAAGCGTCCCTCGCTTTTGCTCCTTCTCCCGTATATGTACGGCTCTCGAGGGAAGATACGCGTCTATATCCAGGGTTTCTCAAATTACGGCTCTTCTCCTGGCCTCACGGTGTGTCCTCTGCACTTTTTTTCCTGCCAGAAATATATTTCGTCGAGTCTAGACTTCGCATTTTCATTTCTCATTGACGAAAAGAGGAATAAAATCGACACACACACGATCCTGGAGGGATCCTTTCTTCGTGGAAGCCTCGGTTATTGATCGCGCGCGCCTATCTCTCCATCTTTCTCCCTGTTGAAGAGAACCGGAGAGGGCTTCATCGAGATAACCCACAGAGGATAAGTGGATTAAAATCTGTGTGGCTCTCGTGACGCTGAGTCTGCACCTATACACACGCGCTGCCAATTTTCCACGGAAGTCAGCTGATGCGCGTATGTGTTCGGGAGAGAGCTCATTCACGAGAATCCGCCGGTCCGGATGAAGCGCGTGTAAATTGTACAAGGATGGACTTTGATCTATGAAATAGCGAAGAGACTCCGAATGGAGCCCTTATTCCGCTTCCATATACTTGTCTCACGTTTTCATCCGTCTATTCTCTCCCGGAGAATCGCGATCCCGGACGTCGCAAACACAAAGCGATCCGTCTCTTTCCCTCTTCCTGTCTATCTCTATTTTTCTTCGTCTATCGTTCCCGGGAAGAGATCGGATACGTAGATTGCCGCGACTTTTCCACCCCGCGGGGACATTCTCCAGATTGGACGGATCACGGGAGCGGATTGATTTGTCCCAGGGAAGCGACACACGTGGAAATCTCTCGATTTGTATACACGCTCACATAGACGTGCACGACGACAATTCCCAGAGAGAGGGAGAAGAACAAGAAGAAGCGAGAAAGAGAACACAACCGCCACAAACTCGGAGATCGGTTCATCCGATTCGAGGTTCCAGTTGTGTTTGCTCCGCATTAGGAAACGGGCAACCTCTCTCTCTCTCCTGGCAGAAGAAACTCTTTGGGGCTTCTTCTTATTTTCTTATATACATACACTCTCTTCTTTCTCTTCGGCGCATGTTCACCTCCGGTGCTCCTGATCTCTGAGAGCATCCGCCGCGGATGTCCTCTGACCTGGAACGAGATGAAAGATCCGTGATAAGAGGGGTTTATAGAGACTCATTCTGTTCTCTCTTTTTCTATACCCACGCGCGGTCTCACAACTTTTTCCGCGATCTCTTTTCCCTTACACTTTTATCCCGGGCTATACGACATCGTCTCTCCTCGTTTGGTACGGAGAGACGAAAGGTCTCTTCTACGATTTCATTTTTCTTCGGCGCAGATCCTCGAGTCCCATCGATGCTGCAAAAGATCGCTGGACTTTCCGAGAAAGTGCGACGGATGACGATTAACGCGAAAAAAAATGTAATCCTCGACGAAGAGGAGAAAAGCTTTTTTCTCCCGAGAGATAACAATTTATCGATCCTCTTCGAAGTTTAAACGAGAAAAAGAGCATAAAGTACGAGAAGTTTTATCACGCGGGATGAGAGTCACTGTAATATCGTGGTCCGAAAAGCTCAAGCTAGAATCCAAGAATAAAAACAAACGTCTTCGAGGCGTTCGATATGGCCAGCCAGTTCACCCCTCGCATTTTTGGCCAACCCTCGACTCTTGGGCCAATACTCCCACACGCACACACGCGGAAAGTTGCCTCAAAAGCTTCACAAACCCTCTTCTAGCATCTTCGTCCCCTCTCTCTTCCCTGCGCCTCGCCACGTCTTCTCGTCAAGCTCGTATATATAGCAGCGTCGGGGCAATTCCTTTGCGCCCTGAGACGGGGAAATTATTCGCACCTTCCCTTAATGCGAAATTCACCCTCCGTACACATTCCCCTGACGTTCGCCCTGGCCGTTCTTCCTTCCGTGCTTCTCAATCTTCGCCCCCGTCCGCCTTCCCTTTTATATGGCGCTATCCTTTCGGGCGCACGAAAGAACGATGGACAACTTCAGGAAATCAAGCTCTCCCGCACCTTCATATCCCCTCCGAACACCCTCGAGCCCTCGTCATCATCTCATACTCCGGTCCCTCTCGCTCTATCTCCGTTTTCTTATCATTCTTCTCCTCGTCCTGAGGTTTCGAGGAAACTATTAATCTAAAGTCGCGAAGCGATCGTATTACTGCACTTTACCATTATGAACTCGACATATAGACGACAACTCTCACCCTCCGGCAGCGCGCTCTCTCTCTCCCATCCCCATCGCGTAAATGCGGAGGATGAAGGCAATCTCTTGAAACATGTATAAGGAATCGAGTCTCGAGTCGTACAATGTTATATGTATGTTTATAGAATGTATATATAAAAGCAGCTCTTGGTTAGACCGTCAGAGATCCCGTCACAGGCTCACCGAAGGCTCTTCGGTATACATACATGTATACATATTGTCCTTGTATGGAAATCGTAGGAAGTCTGCGGGATGCTGATCCTCGCTCGCGATTGTGGTGACTCGATCGAACCAACTTTCCTCTCACTCGATATTACTCCCGCGACCGAGCCTGCGTTTCTCTCTCGTTCTCTCTGTTCCTCTTTCCTACTTGTTCTCAACAAACTTGGAAGACCACTTCGTTTAACTCAACATTTCCCGATGCCAAATGCTTTCACGATTTATTCGAGGCTCCTGCACACCGTCTCTCGCTTCCTATACTTCACTCGACACTTATTTTTCTCCTGTCTCGTACAATTCTTTTCGAGAACTCTCGACGTTAATGTGACATTTCTGGTTCTTTTACGTATTATTTCGTAAATTTCTTCCTCGTATATACGACATTTTGCGAACGAGGAATTTAGACATAAGACGACATGGAATGATATTAAAGAAGGTCCTGCTTTAGAAAGCCTAAAAAACGCTTTTTTCGGTAATTTTTTAAGATACAATGAAATAATTCACCATAGAGAAATTTTTGATATAGTTATAAGTGTATTTTAAGAGTATAAAATAATTGTTTTTAATGTACAAATTTTAATTATTGTCTGGGATAGAAATTTATTTTTTTAATTTTCATATATTTTTCTTCCAGTCTCACCTGTAGAAAGCTGTAAAAATTGCGAAATTCTATTTTTTTAGCAAATGTGAAAAAAGTTTTATTTTCATAAAAATTTTCGGCGGGATCGACAGGTCAACAAAGGAAGTATTATCGAAAGGAAGCCAGTGCCAGACCGATCATCAGCTACAACCTTTCTGGAAGTTACACGCCTAAACATTGCTCCGAATACAATTATATACTCAGACTGCCAGAAAGTGTATAATTGTTTAGAAGACGAAGGTTACAAGCATTTAACAATGAATCACAAATTAAACTCTGTGGATCCACATTCACGAGCTCACACGCAGAATATAGAGAGACTGTGGCGAAGTGCCATTCCTCGTTTCGGAATAAGGAAATATCATTATAATAGCTGAATTTCTTTTCAAACGCAGATATCCGTATAAAAATTGCATCAACGATTTGCAACCCTTCTGGAAGTTATACGCCTAAACATTGCTCCGAATACAATTATATACTCAGACTGCGGCCGGAAAGCGTATAATTGTTTAGAAGACGAAGGTTACAAGCATTTAACAATGAACCACAAATTAAACTCTGTGGATCCACATTCACGAGATCACACGCAGAATATAGAGAGACTGTGGCGAGGTGCCATTCCTCGTTTCGGAATAAGGAAATATCAGTATAATATCTGAATTCCTTTTCAAACGCAGACATCCGTATAAAAATTTCATCGACGATTTGCAACCCTTCTGGAAGTTATACGCCTAAACATTGCTCCGAATACAATTATATACTCAGACTGCCGGAAAGCGTATAATTGTTTAGAAGACGAAAAGGTTACACGCATTTATCAATGAATCACAAATTAAACTCTGTGGATCCACATTCACGAGCTCACACGCAGAATATAGAGAGACTGTGGCGAGGTGCCATTACTCGATTCGGAATAAAGAAATATCATTATAATAGCTGAATTTGGAAAATCAACGTTTTTTAGCATAATACCATTTTCTGAACATTCACCAAATTGTTTTATTATCGACACATCTGATTTTTCAAAGATTTCGCTTATCTATTAACGTACTAGGCAGGTGCTCATTCTACCTGAAGCTCATTGTATATCTACATGCCTATCTTAAGTGCTGATGAGGTTCGTACCACCCGCAGATGCGTAACAATTTCATCATTGTCAGAACGAACGACGGGATAATAGCGCCGAGAGAATGAGACTTTCTGTTTCTCTCTTTTTCTTTATTTCCATCTTTCTTTTTTCCTCCACGAAATTTTCAGGTACCGCCCTCGTGTAGAAAAGAAGCGTCGAGGCGCGCGCGAGCGCGTTTCTCAATCCTGCGAGCGAGGCCCAAAAGCAGCTGGCAGATATTTCGGAGTTCGCTCTTCCCTCGATCTCCGTACAGTTGTCAATGGGATCCATTCATCCGACACCTCGTGTATAAGCCCACTGTCACACATAAATAACATTACGTCTGTGTGCGCCAGGAAAAAAAAGGAGACACTCTTGGCTGGCTCGAGAAGGCCAAGGACACTTTTTCCAACCGCTCTGACCAATAACAAAAAAGAAAGAATTTATTTACGATTTTCGTACTTTTGCGGACTGTGAGAAAAACATTCCCCCTCAGCCGAGCTCAATACTTGTCACGAAGTTTTCGACCGGAGAGAAAAACGGGAAAAACCGAAGAAAGAGCTTTTCCCTCAACGCGTTAATACTGACGTTGAAGAATCGCAACGTGTTTGCGGAGATTTGGACCTCTGACGTGCATAATCCTAATTTTTCCCCTTTTTCCGAGCTCTCACCAGTAAATAAAAGAGCTTGCGTATAATAGAAGTGATGAAGCGAGGGAAAGGATAATTGAACTCCTGAAATTCTCAAATTTTTTCGATGAATCGGCAAAATCTATTGGTATTCCAAGTCCTAAAAATTGCTTTCAAGATTCGCGTGTATAAAGGAAATATTTACAGTGAACACCGACACAAATGTAACAAAACCGAGCCGTAAGCATACTCTCAATCGTCCGTGTAACAAACGTCCTTTGTATCCACAACTCCGGGTACGCGAATGCGAAAGAAGATTATAGAACGGGCGATTCGGTCACGGTTCAAAGATCCGGATGAGAGTTGAATTACGGTGTAAAACCGCGATGTCTTCTTGCTCTCGTGCACACACCTCCGGCTGGCGAAACGACGACGCTCTGTTCTCGATCTGCGCACGTATATATTTGGCCACGTGCATCTTCGCGTGTGGCGCGGCCACTATAAATCTCCGCTGTGTTTGCACAACTAGCGTACGCAGCCGTAAACACACACCCGCCATCAAGTTTTTCCTCTCTTTGTCTCTTTCCATCGTTTCCCTCGTTCGCTTCCCTTTTTCCTCGTGTGTACGGATTTTCGAGTCTTAACGTGAGAAATTGCACATTGCGAAATTGAAAGTTTTCAAAATTACTTAATCCTGGAAAAAAAGGAAGCTCGAAACGAAAGTTTCGTGGGTGTTTGAGAGGATTCACGTCGTTCGTTTTGAAATCTCAATTTCTCACACCCACCTCCGCGGTGTTCTCGGTTTTCTCATTTCTCAACGCGTACCACGTGCGTTGCGTCAGGCAACAATATTTTCATATTTGCGTCAGGAAAAATAATTTCTTCGTCCACTGTTGAATAATACGCGAAAGTTGAGCCGCGGACGAAAATGAAGAGGAACAAAGTCACGGGATTCTGTCTCGGTATTTTTATGAGCCCTTTTTTTCTGTTTCTCTCTTTCTCTCTTATTCGACTCTCTCATGAAGATACACATTTGCATCGCCACTCGATTAGTCTTAACGTCGAAATCAATGCTCGGATGATTGCTTCGCTTCGGGCACAAGAAGCTTCTCATTTGTGACTCACGAATTCCACGCACACGTCCATAACTATTTTTCTTTTTTACGTTTGTGCACGCATACACATTATTAAAGTGCTGGTGAGCCCTTTGGCTGCTACACGCGCTTTCTTTGCTAAGAGCCGCCGTACCGTACGCACACACTTTTTCATTCCTATCAACGCGCATTCGTATTCACTACCGTTCTCATTGTACCTGAAAAAGATACCTGTAATATCAAGCGAGATCTGAATCCTTCATTATAAGAAAATTAATAGTTTCGATGCTGACGACCTCAAAAGTTTCGATATAATATTTCACTGATCCAGATTCAACGTAGAGAAAAAAATTAATCTCAGGGTTTGTTAGTAACTCGACCAACGAATTAAAAATGTGACGTATAAATTTTGCTGCTTCGTTTTTTTGAAGACTGAATTTTTGTTGTATTTGCAGACACACCGTGTAAAAGAGAACCGCGGTGACTTTCAGCTTTTTGAGAAAGGGGACACGGATATACCGGTGAAAAATAGTATTTCAGGGAACGCGCGTTTATGTACACCCCCGCAACCGCGCACACGTCACAGGAGGAGGCGCGGCCTCGTATAAATTAATATTTCCGCTGATGCGGAAGGGAAAGGGGGTGGAATCGCGAGTATCGCAAAAGGGTTTTGCAAGCCCGTATACGTGTACTCCGCCTCTTCTATTTCGTTTCGTTCCGTTGGGAGACTCGTAAAAAAAGTGAAGAAAAAAGCGGTCCTGATATGAATATGAATGTATGTAAATAAGTACGGCGAGAGACAGAACGAGAAAATTTCGCGGTGTTGGAAAGTCGAGACTTCTCCCCGTCTCCCGTGAAACTTTACCCTTCTTTCTCTTCCTACTATCGCGCATACACTTCAATTGCTCGTTTCCTTAAAAAAATAATAAAAACGAAACGCGATGTATTGCGCGTGGCTGTACAACACGCGTCGCGAATTGACGGAAGCAACCTAATTGGACGTTTGATTTTTTTTTTAAACGCGAGAAAAAAATACGACTTTTCAAACTTTCGTGCCATTTAGCCGGTAATACGGAATGAGATTATGTTCGTTAGACGTAAAAGAGGAAAATATGCGATTAAATGCCTTTCGAGCTTTCGTGCAAATAATGCGAGAAAGCGATTCAACGATTTTTCTTTACAGACCGTCAGAGCCTCTGTGCCATCAAAATTCATTGTTTTACGCTGCGATTCATGTCCTGCTCTTTTGTCACTCGTTTTTATGGAATATCCTTTATATTTAATAATACTTTGGGCAAATAACGAGAAATAAGAAAATTATCGCGGAGCGCGTGCACGTATTGAACGAAAACCGATATTGGAAAATAGAATTAGTGAAAAGCTTGCGATCGAGACTTTCATGTATTCAATGAAATAATTCAATGCGTTGAAGAAAATAAGAGAAAAGTGATCGAACGTATGCTAGTGAGCCTGCGAAAATTCAATGAAATATCTCGAACCCCTAGGGAATTTTTCATCGCTCGACAATGTGTTTATTCAGAAAAATTCGATAATTATATTTTCGATTACCCATTTACTGAGCTTTAGTTGTTTTTTTAAGTTTTAAATTTATTCATGGTCGTCTTCGTCAATTTTTTTATTAATTGAGGAAATTCGATAAAAATATGCTCATCTCGGTGTACCAATTTAGATGAAGGTATGCTAAATATGAAATTAATTTAATTTATCGGATGAGGAAACTTTCGAGTGGAAAAAATCTATATTTGAACAATTTTTTCTCCTTTTCGCGTGAAAAATTTATTTCGAATTGTTTTTCTCTTCTTTTTTTACCGCCGTGAAAATAATAACGGGTGCAGTATTAGTGTTTGTTCTACACTAGTCGCGCAGTCATATCGGTCGATGTGCAATTAAAAGCCAATAAAATATGAATATATAATGATTAGTATTTGTGAAGTGATATAAATGAAATTAAATAAATCTGAAATTTGCCACATGTCCCAGTAATATAATCTCATCAAGATGTTTGAAAAAGATCACAAAATTCCACACACGGAAGATTAAAAAGCAGAAAAATAATTATTTAAAAAATAATAAAATTTTTAATATTCCACGGTTTTCAAACGAACTAAAAAATTTTAAATAATTCCTCCCACAATTTCCGCTTCGCGAGGGGCGCATGCAATAAACGCACGTGTATCATGCATGTGCGTCCCATGCTTCTCGTTTCAAATTTTACAAGTATTTTCATAGCTATTAAAAATTCGTAATCACAAATTCTCAGGCCAAAGTGTATGGGGATTTTTATGAGGTTGTAAATCTGTGTGGGGCTTGAAAAAATGATTTTTAACTTTTTGCTTCGTTTTAAAAACGTGTAAAAAATGATAAATTTCTTTCAATAATAATTTTTCACTCAATTACACTTCAATTTAGAAAAAATTTATGTTAAATTCGTCATATATTCATTGATAAGAATTCTCGAAAAAAATTCGTATTTCAAACTCATTTTTTTTTTCATTTTCTTCGCTTTACGAGACAAGCCAGCGTCGCCCAAATATGTGTTATGAACTTTGATGCAGCGTGCGTGCACAATTCGAGTCGAATGTGTGTTCGCACGATGAGCCGTAAACGAACGCGTGACACGTCGAGCCATTCGGAGGAACAAAGGTCCGCGTTGTTCTCGATGTGTATACGAGGCTCTGCCGAGTTTGGTCTCTGGATCGACAACACACCCTCTGTATATGACACGAAGAAAGGGAGGTCCGCTAGAGAGCCAGAGAGACGAGAGAAAAGGGGCCGAAGATGTACGCTTTCCGGCTTTTGTCTTAAACACATGAAAGTTCGGATCTCCTGTACGTAGACAAGTCCGAGCGAACGCAAAATCGTCGACAGCCTCGACGTTTGCACCCTAATAAAGTCATTCGTTTCGTTCAAATCCCTCCCTTCCTTTTTGTTTCCATGAACAGCACGTGCGTGGCTCACGAGCGCACGAAACGAAGGCTCTCGTCATATTTTCTCGTTTTTATTCTCTCGAAAACGAGGAAAAATTAAATGACCCTCAAATTCTAGCCAATACCGAATAATAATTAACAAAAATTAAATTACATGCGTTGTTCCTCGTGAACAATTTTTCTAGCAAATTCCTTCCAATTTCACGAGCTCTTTGGTCTGCGTACATCGTATAAAAATCTCTCCATTTTTTCTCCGTAACGAAGCGGCTCGCGAAATTCCGGATGTAAATGAAACAATATACATTCTTGCAGTAAACGTTTGAAATAAACCGGAGTTGAAAAAAGGGAGAAAGGAAATAAAAGATTAAAAGCGGGATCGAGGAAAAAGCGTGAGCTGCCCTTCACACTCTCGACGGTAAACTTGACCAGCGTCAGCTGTGTGCTGATGACTGCTCCGGGTGGGTATAGACCTTTCAACCCCTGGCCGAGAATCTCATCGGACCGGAAGCGATAGTTCGTGTGTTGGCCGCTTACGTGCGTTCACGTATACGAGAAATAAACTAGAGTCTGTGTGCTCGGGGGTCGGTGTACGTATCAGGAAGCCACGAGGCTCGCCGAACAAACCACCGGAGTAACGAACGGCAGCGGGCAGGTCGAGCTTTCGCCTCGTCATGAGTAATGCACGCCATAATTACCGACGTCCATTCACGTCTGCCTTCCCTAATTTAACGAGTTTTTTTTTCTCCTCTCGCTTTTTTTTTGCTGCTTCTTCTTTCTCCCTCGCGATCCTCCCGACCCTCGCGAGAAAGCTCCCTGAAACGACGAGAAAGCTATCGCGAGGTTAAACGCACACACGTGCGTCCTCAGAGGATGCACACACGCGCACCAACACTCGCGAGACACACAAGAGGGTTGCAGAAGCGTTATTCTAAGTTCACCTTCACAGAAGACACGAGTCCAGACACCGATGAATAAAACACACACACTCTCTTTTTTACCTCTTCGTATCTCTCTCTCCCTCTCTCCTGCACTCTCACTTTCTTTCCTTTCGAATATATAAATGCACTCACGAAACGAGCGTCTCGTCTGCCTAAACAGGAAGCAAAGAAAAAACGACGCCTGAGACAAAAAGCCGTGAGATGGAAAAAGAGTGTGCGAAAGCGTAAAGTATAAAACACAAGTTTCTCTTTTTCTCTCTGTGCCTTTTTGTTTCGCCAGGAAACGCGGTGTTGAGGAAAAAAAGTAGCTTCGAAAGGATAAAGAAATAATTACTTTTGCCTGCGATGGAAATATTTGCAGCCCTTTCTTCATTGAATTTGCAAAATCGTTCAGTGTCCGGAAAGGAATATTTTTCCCCTCGTGCTTGAATCTTTTTTTTTCGAACAAAACTTTGTGTTTCGATTTTTTTGTATTTTCGCTATTTTCATTATAATATAAATCGTCGACATCTCTGGTTACAACTTTCATTTCTTTTTTTTTGGTTTCAACAAATATTTTCAAAAGTAACAAGTTATTTTTGACCAATGTTCGAACGGTAAAAATTGTGTAAGCGGAAAGAAAATTGTTAAATGAAGAGACGGAGAGGAAAAAGAGGAACGCCGTGTTTGCAAACGACGGGTATGTAATAAGACATGTCATATATAGATACGTAGATTCGTTGCAAGAAAAAGTCTAGCTCGCTTCGCCATCAGTTCGGGTGAAAGGGAGACGAGCAAAGTGAGAGAAAGAGCGAGAAAAAGAATGTGGAACACTGGATTCACTGCTCTAGCTCGGGGCTATTTGTCCAGCTAACGTTTCGTTTACTCGACGACAACGATGACCCAATCCCTGGATAAACAAAGAGACACGAGATAGTTTTCACTCTCGCTCTTCCACTCGTTCCGCAGTCTCCTCTTCTCTCGCTCAGCGTGTAAGCGTACTTTTTCTCTCATCTTCATATTCCCTCTGAATCATGAGGCCACGTCGAGAGCTAAAAAAGCCTCGTTTTGAAACGACAGCACGAAATTTGTCTTCCGAAAAATGCAAATACTCTCAAAACAAATTTTTCAGAGGCGCAAACAAACATTCTGAAATTTTTTTCAAAGAACGATAGAATCAACATTTACACAGAAGGATTTCTTAATGTTATCACAAATTTTCGAATGGTCATTTAGCTCTCGTGTGTTTCCATGGCTCTGTACATATTATTCTTGTGAGGCTTCTCTCATTACAGAATTTTTATTCGTGTATTTCGGATTCTTTTTTTTCATTTAAATCATTCGAAAGCGGAGTTCTTAAGATCTCGGATGATCGGACTTAATGATGCGCACCTCTGATTCGCTATCATCAATTCTTCTCGATACAAATCCAGAGGTAAATATTTCGGTGTAATACGTTAAAAAGCTTTACACATACAAGATCCTTCGTATGATGAACGCGAGGTCGAGAATATCCCTGTAAACGAGTGCTTGTAACGAAAATTCGAACGATTCATCATTTTCAACGAGAGAATCATTCACCGGTGTGTTCTCGCTCTTTCTCTTTTCTCTCTATTTCGCGTATTATTTTTCTCTCTCCTTCTCATTCTCACTCGATATCAACATGGATTGCGAACGCACTTTGCAGCCGATTTGAATATTCTCCAGAACATCGAGCACAGTGTTAATGCAGCCGAACGCTTTCTTCTCTTTTTCTTTCTCAGGATAAAAAAGGGGAGGAGCAAAATACACATTTTCGATGCACCAAAAAAAAACGAATTGCATATTTCCCCCGAGTCTTCGCTCGAACTCGCGTACACGATTCCGAGCCACGCGAATGATAAATAAAAGCTGCCTCATATTTTTTCTCCCTTTATTCAGAGGGTTTTTATTTTCCAAATGCATATACGAGGATCGGTAAAAAAATAACCTAAAAACCGATACGCGAGAGCACGAGGTACAATTTCAATTTCCCGAATTGGCTGTAATCGAAATCTTTATCTCGAAATAATTGCTTGTTCGTTCTCATCCCGGAATGTATTTTTTTTCCTTCTATATTCAACGTGTATCAAATTCTCGGTAACTATTTTGATATTTTGTATCAAAAAGCGAAGCTCCAAGTTGCGAAACAGGCTTTCGAAATCGCTCGATAAAGGCGACGACACACACGTGATCGCCTCGTCGAGCGCCTCGTAACTTAACTCCAGCGATTCCGTATCGGAAACCGGGTGCGCGAGCGGGTAAGCCCGATGGCAAATTAGCCGCAGAGCCAAGGAATAATCGTTACTCTTTTTGCCACGGAGAGCAAATAGTTTTCTCTCGATTTACAAACGGAGACAACTATTTCACGCGAGTGTTCGAGCCCGTATCCCGCGCGTTATTCAATTGAGTGTAAAGTTTTGTGACTTTTGAATATACGCGCCTAACTTCTGTGAACGAATGAGAAAAAATAGTACGTCGGAGACAAGGCGCCTCGAGGACTTTTGCGATCCAATTAACTCGCACTGTTACATTAGCGAAAGAATAACGTGCACGTTTATATTCATATCTGTGACAGTGGGAGGCTTAATATATCGAGACAAGTATTGCATCTCCTGATCGCTCGTTTCGCTCTCTTTTCTCTCTTTCTTTCATAGCCGACAATCCGTTCGCTCCCTATAAGGACGCTTCTGGCCTATATGCATTTTATTATCGAAGAAAATCCGCGAGCACTCTCGCGAGAGTATTTGTTCAGCAATTGAATTCATAGGCAAATCTGTTCTCGATATTCATCGTCATATCTCGCTTCTACTGACGATAATGGATTATCTTACTTTTTCGTGACGTCATACGGAAATCCAAGGATTGATCAAGAGTAAGATTATTCGATTTATTATGATCGATAGCTCGAATATGTGTATAATACTACATTTTCGAATTGTATTTGTGTAGTCACGAATGAATTTTCACTCATCGATTCTCATTTACCGAGCGGAGCTTCGAGGCTCCTCTCTTTCCGCGACGATTAATCTTTATGCGCGCCGATCGAAAAATCCGCGAGAGATCAGCCAGTGTTATTACGCCAAAGTGAAATATAAATATTAAGGAGCCCACATAGGTGCGAAAGGAGAAAAAGTATTCGAGGGAAAAAAAGGCTCAGGATATAAAAGGGATAAAAAATGAAAAGAGCTCATTCAAGCTTGATATCGTTGAGTCATTCACTTTTACGAAGCTTCCTCCAAGAATGGAAAATACATATACATATACACGTACTATATACGTACATATACATGAGCGTACACATGAAACTATAAGCACAGAAAAAAAGTGTTTCAACCCATTTTTCGTTGGTACATTGTAACGTAAATTATACGCCTTTCTGTTTGTCATGTACTTCAACTCTATTTTTCATACATATCAAAAATTTTATTGACGTTTTATGAATTTGTAGTTAAAATTTTGAACGATGAGCAACCGTTTTTTCTCGTCGATGATTTTCCAGTTTTCCTTGAACTTTCTTTTTTTTTTAACTGCCGGTACAATTCATTCGGGTGATCCATCATTCCGACACCTTGGCTCGCCACACTGAGCTCCGTATGATCGTTAATTGCCGAAGGATTATACGAGACACTCTCTGTAATACTGGAAGCGCGGGGTGATACTCATGTGCGAGCACATACGTATTTCTGGCACGTACTTAGATTATTCCGATGGACGTTGCCGCACACCTCGGTCCTCTTGTCCGCATCGCAGCAAATCATTTTCACCGACATCTCTCTCCGAATATTTTTTATTTACATAATTTCTGATCTGAAAAATAAACTCAAGGTTCCCAGAAAAGTATTATAAAAATATGAATCGTCGCTAATTAAAATTAATTAGTACTTATTCCAGAATAATAATCATGATCGGATTATAAATCAATTTTTTATCCTTTGAAACACGCTGTCAAAATAACGAGAACGTATTTTTTAAAATTTAATTAGCAGTCGCTCGTTTTTCTATTTCCCAATGTTTTTAAAAGATACAACTTTCGCCAGGAGTTGAACGTATATACCTCGATCTTATCCGATTAAAAATTGCATTTAGTTTAAATTATGAACTCCTCCCTTCGGGACTCGAGCGTAATTGGCTGAAAAATCTTGAAAAACAAATTTAATACTTTTCATTCGAAGTATTGAATTTTATTTATCAAAGAAAAAGTCCATGATACCCGTAATGAAAATATTCCAGAGTTTCTTGAACTTTTCCACGAAGATTGAAAAATTCTTTCCACATAAATGTTCTTAGAAGAAATTAATGGTACCAGAAGAAAAGTCAAGGCGTAAAAAAAAGAGCTTGGTAATAAAAAAATGTCATAAAAAGGATACGAATCGACTGAATCTAGAGAATGGAAAGATCAGATATTCCGACAAGATATTTATACGAACCGTGTGTCCTGAGCAGCTATTAAATATCACGGTGTGGTGTCGAGGAAGCTCAACATTTTCTCTCTAGCTCAGTCGGAATCCACGTATAGACTTTTCACTTCGGTTGGTGCGTGCGCTATCAATTTTTTTCTTCTCTTTTCAATAATCCTGAGGAGCGCGCGCGTCACCCGTACAAGTGTGAACGTAAGAGGCGGGAGCGCGTCTTATTCCCTCACGCACACAGGCGCGTCGACACGCAGTTATTTTTCCAGAGGAAAAGATCGGTCGCGCGACGACGCTGCGAGAGGGAGGGAGCGAGGTATCCACGGGCGTGGAGGGTCGCGTTGCGACAATAAAAATGCAAAATATATGACGGTACGTCTAACGACGCACGCACGGTGCTCTCGTACACGAACGAGCGCCCACGGACGCGTATCGGATCGCTAACTGACAGAAGAAAGTGGAATTCACAATCCTGAGTAAACTGAAAATCCTATACGCCCTTCTGCTAGTCAGAGCGCTCAGATCGCTCGCTTGTACGAATATTATTCTTCGAAACTCAGGAAAGGACGTAATATTTTGAGTTAAAGCGAAAGGGGTCCGAAATTCGCCCTTCTGCCTCGCAACGATCGATTCCTTCGTGTGATCGCTCGCGCTTGTTTGTGTCAAAGTTTTAGAACGGAGGAAGTGTAGGCTCTGGCCTAGGTTTTATGTATTATTGTATACAGTATCGGTGGTACGAACTCACGGGGTTTTTGAACACGATGAGACCTCTACCCTCGTAAAACGCCCTGACTTTTCTCTCCTGAGTTCCTGCTCGTTCGGCGGTTTAGGGGACCCCCGACACCGCGGCTACACCGCCGCGATATCTAGATAAAAAATAGCTACTCCCCCGCGCGTATATTCCGAGGCACATACGCCTTTTACTTATTAGTTTCGTGCTCGCACGAACGGAAAATTGTACGCTCGAGCTCGAGTATGCGTAGACGTATCTTCGAGCCTCGTATTTCCACTCGCTTTATTCGAATGTTTTCGTTTGACGGATGATGGAGTGGTAATGAGTGAAAAAAAGAGATTTAGAAAAAAAAATACGAATCTGTTGAAATCAAATGGTAAAAATTTAATGAATCGCGAAACGGAAAAAGTAAGAAAATAAATTGGGAAATAATTGAATAGGAATTAATTTTCACGTTCGATTGAATTCACAAATTTCTATGCACATTTTTTTTACTTCAGAGATTTTTTATCGTTCGTTGGTATTCTTCGGATGTTTTCACGTGGTTCGCGAATTTCGGTACGAACGGGAGCTTCTCCGATTTTGTATCTTTTTTTTCTTTTCTGCCGGGCTCATCGCGGGCACTCACGTGAGCTTCAAGGACGCGATTTCGTGGCGCCCAAGCGCATACACGCGTGGATTATCGATTATGCGTGGCGAACGGCGCGTAACCACGCACACGTCTCGCCTGTTATCGGCTTTTCGTCCTCGTCGTCGACGGCGCTCTCGACTCCATCGACAACTTGTCCATCAACGTCGAACTTTCTTTCGCTTTTTTGATTTTTTTTGTCCTTAATAACTACATTAACTAATAAAAAAATCTGCCGATCACGGTGGTTCGAGTTTCAACCGTGTCTCGTCAAATTTTTACCTCAAATAAAAACAATCAGGTTTACATTTCATGCTTCGTTGAAGAAAAAAACGTGGGAATGTACACAGAGGCAATTTTCATATTAAAAATTTATTAAATTACATTTCGTGTTATAATTTGAGGTGTATTAAGGATAATTAATTTAGCCATTAGGTTATTTAAAAATACTATTTATTTACCCATTAAATATTAGCAAGAGGCTTTAAAAAATTCATGTGACCAAAATATATTGTGTACCCAAGTCGAATTGTCGTGCACCCAATTAAAAAAATGTATAATATAAAAAAAGATATGATCTGACGTTGCTAACTAAAAAATGTACTGAAAATTCGAGTCCGGATGAAAAATTTATATGAAATTCTCCCCGTGTACACACTTGTATTAGAGATTTCCTGAGATATTTTTTTAAAGAATACTTTTGCACACATACTTTACACCCCATCGTTTTTCATCTGCTTGACAAAGTACAGGCAATATATCGAGACGAAATTTAACGCCTGGTCAATCACAAGCTAGGTGCAGGATCAATCTCGCGCTTGTATTTAGCTCGGAGCATTGTTCGGGCCATTTTGATGTCCAAGTATGCCGTGAGCCACGCGTCAGTCTCAGGAGGGAGAAAACTGTAAGCCAGGATCCATCGATATATCGACGACTCACATGGCCACGTGACCCACCCTTTTAATTTGTCCCTTTACCAGCTTTACCTCCGTCTTACTCAAAGACTCACGAAGGAGAATATGTGTCTCATATCGTTTGATGAAAGTGCCAAATCAAATAACTGTTTAACTGTCCTGGAATACAATAGGGAATTGGAACTACACGAAGATACACTGCAGACGTATTTTTATTAGGGACGATTTTATTTCTCGTGATTTATGGCCATTTTATTTAACGTTGAAATAAAAATTTTATTTGATGTCCATTCGAGTTTGAATTTTGTTAGAAATTTGAAAATTAGTACAGAATATTTTTTGAGAAACATTTTCGTGATGCAATAATACATTCAATCGCTTTTACAGTCATAGAATCTGATTTGATCCAGAAGCAGCAACCTCAGAGGCAAAAGAGGTCATCCGCGTATCATAATATCATTTGACGCAATCCACAGAAGTGTATGGAGTTGAAATTATATGAAACTATGGAACTGAAAGAGTCTTGAATGCCTCGAACTGTTCGAAAGCGAGTGACGACTGTTTACAGAAACACTTCACTGGAAACATTCGCAAAAGCGGTCTCACCGAATAAGGCAACACGGTGTGTTGCAACCCAACTTTTGCTCGTTGTTTCTAATAAAACGTTCGAAACCCTGTGATTATAAGCGACGGTAGACTTGAAACTATTTGACCATTTCTTGGAAACTTTGCGACATGAATCAGAGTTTTTCAATCACACCTTAAAAAAATATTGACAAGATGAAAAAGTTCAGATCTGGAGACAAATCTTCCAATAAATTTAGAGTATTCTTTCCCAAATATCATCGAGAAAAAAATTCCAAAAAAATTATCGACTACCAGTGACTCATTGCTCATATCAATGTTGTCAAATTCCTTGGGCTGGAAAATTCCCAAAAATCTATATAGGTGACAGATGCGAACATTTATTAATTTTATCCTGTCGCGACGGATGTCTGGAAATTCTAACGTAGACGAGAGGGCGAGGAATAAAAAAATCCGGGGGAAAAGAATGAGGCGAAGGAATAAAACGAGATCTGTGAAGGAGAAGGGGCGAGAAAGCGAGAGTCGAGTACGCGCGCACACTGTTGAATAAGCACTTCAATCTCTTCTGGATGCTTGACTTCGACTACTCTCTACACTTGTGTAAGGTATAGGCAATGCGCGCGGACTTTGTGTACGACGATGTCTTACAGATGATGATGCGGTCTTTCCATGTCTCATCATGCATACAGCAGAGAATTTTCAGACTCCCGCGTGTGCGGGAGTGCGAAGCTACAAGGCACTCCGAAACGAGCTGCTTATACGAATTAGCATTTTTCGTGTTTGCATCAGTACCATCGTGGATAAAGCAAGAGAGATCGAGAGTCTCTGAGTTTTTGGGATATTATACCCGCGTGTGGGCGTCTCCCAAGAAATCTACAGATTGAATTTATTCCTCTTCTCTACTTCAATGTTTGTCTCTATAACTTTTTCCTCTCGATTCATCGAGGAATTTTCCATAAAATACAGATATATCCTCCCAATTTCTCCTTCATCGAGAAATCGTTTTTTATCAGAAAAAAAATTATACCCAAAGAAATCCATTCTGACTTTCAAGTAGAGCAACTCTTGCATAGCTAGCGGCATGCAAATTTTTACCTCGCAGGTTGATTTATTGTCACGGACCAAATGACGTTCGATGTTTCATCGTAAAGTCCGGTGCAGAGCCCTTGGCGAAATAATATTCAATTTATCGTGACTGGTCAGGTTGGATATAGACTGTCCCATAACAGATACACTACTTCTGATAATGACGATATACGGCGAAACGAGAATTCTATAGAAGGGTTTGGGGTAGCGCATTGTACGATCGAGGGAAAACAGTTGGTGGGAGAGAGAAAGAGATAGTTCGGTCTCGCACTCTCTCGGATCACATCAGGAACTCGCCAGGTAATGGGCGATCTATTACATGGTTATTGGGTAATCAGCGAGGCGACCAGCTGCCCGTACCAGTGTATTTAACATTGGAGTATATCGAGGTAAAGTAACAGTTGATTGGTGAGCCGCGTTCCATCCTGGATGTGTGTGTACACGTATTTGCGTCTCGGTGTTGAGCGCGTCCATGTCCGCGCTCCGATCCGCGCTGAGCTCGCTGAGAGCGTTTCGGCCGACTCCGTTTGATTTACGAACACACTCCGGCCAGACGATATCCATGACACAATGACCTCGGTTACATTATATTTAATCGTCGTAATATCCTGTAATCATGACGGGAAAAATAGGTAATCGCGCAAAAAGAGCAACTTCTTGACGGGCTCAATTGGAAAATTATTGGATGATAAATATTCTTTCACTACTTGGTTATAATCGTCGTCTTATTTTTCCCTTCGTTGAGACATATACTTTTTCGAACACTCCGGGTAAATGTTACGAGAAAAATTAATTAGTTGTACACGGAAAATAAGAAATATGATAAGAGATTCCCGTCCCCGATTATGAGATTAAAATAATGGAGCGATTTGCATAATTTGTGCAAAAGTGCAGACCTAAGTGTGTATATGAGTGAATAAATGAGCCTCGAGGACCAATGACGAAAAAATAGAGAGAGAGAGAGCGAGAGCCAAGTAGGTAAAAGCGAATTCCTCCTTCAGGGTGATCCCGCTCGAGGGCCAAGCGGGCACTTAGCCGAGTATCGCTTACGCTCTCGAAAAAGATGTCTGACGTCTCAACTTCTACTTTCTCGAGGATCTCCCGGTACACATACAACATTCAGGAGTCCCGCGTCTTTGCTGCATCTATCTCTTTTTTTTCTTCTTTCTTCCCCTCGCCCCCCCGCGTCTCCCTCTCTCTCGTTCTCTTTCTCTCTTCATTGCGATGATCTTTTATGTTTTTTTACTCGTTTTGCTACGGCTCTTGTCCCTCTTTGTCTCTCTCCTGGTCTCGGTCGTCCCGTCCTCAGCTTCGTCCCCCTGTCGACGAAAGGTATCGGTTTCAGACCTGAAATACAAGAACCCGGGAATCCTATAGTGCGGTCGTACGTTCCTTCTCCGTCTCCGATCTCTTTCCGTGTGCCGGGAGAGCCCGTACTGTGAAATAAAATGATACTCGATGATCCGATGGATATAGAGGCGGCGAGAAGAATGTAAGCGATTCTTCCCGGTGATCGGAGAAACGGAGGAAAAAAAGGAACGAGCGAAGAAACAGAAGACCGTCGAATTGATTTTTAAAGAGAGGTGGGAGTATTATACATTATATATAGTTTAATTCAGAAGTTCGTGAAGATTTCAATTACAGAGGTATTAACGTCCATTCGAAAAGAAAAGTGTGCTTGAGAATTTATAAAGTAAATGGCACTGAGATAAGAAAAAAAGGAAGAAGAGAAATTATTTAAAGCGGGAGGAGTCTTGAGTTGATTCAATGGAGAAAAATTAATTTGCTCGAAATACGTGCGCACACGCTCAGCGGGAATAAAACAAGAGGAATGAAAAAGAAACGAGGGAGGAATAGAGAGCGGGAAAATATTTCCGAGAAGCGAGGAGAAGCGCGTATTAAATTCAACGCGCTTTGAAGGAAGTCAGAGCTCTTTCGAATTTCCAGTTTTTTAAAACGATTAATCATAAACTCTCTGTGTATAAGCTTGAGTGGCGAAGCCTCGCTTTTCTGAAATCGAAGTTTATTTCGATATAAGACAGCCCCCGGTACGTGGGATGAAAGCAGATCGTTATATTTCTCACAGAGAGGGCAACGTCCTTTTTCTCTCCCTTTTCACTGTTTCTCGTCCTGCCAGGCGGAGATTAAATTTTCTCTTTTTTTGCTCGTCCCTTCAGCCCTGTTTCCCCTTTCGTTTCAATGATTCCCATCCCTTTGTCTTTCTGCTCTCGTCCTTCCAAATATCTATATTTCCCCGCGCGCTATATACAAATTTCATATTCGAAACGAAGAGAATCCCACGTAATAACATCGCTGGAATCGTCATGAAGGAAATATAAAAACAGGGAGGATGAGAGACAAAATAATAAAAAAAAGTATAAATTACGTGCAAAGACTTTCACATGCATTTTATTTTTTGAAAAAAATTGTTATTCCCGTAACTTATTCTCGTTTCTCTCTTCTGTTTGTGTATACCTGTGGAAATAATGAATATTTTTGTTCCGCGATGCTTTTGCGCTCTCCGCGACGATGGGAATCGGCGCTTATCGCAATTAACAGAGCGAGCTCATCGTTCTTTCGCCTCTTGCCAGAGGTCTGGCCCCTTAGCGCTCAATTCTCTCTTTATCCCCTATAGCTCTCTTTCTCGACGTAACTCTCGATTCTCTCTTTCTTTATCTCGCGGACAGAAGACTGGCGGCGCGTCGTGACTCCAACGGAGCCTTTCATCTCTTCACAAGCCCCCGAGACTCTGTTTCGCTCGTCTTTCTCGACGTGCAGGCGCGAGAGACCTCCCGAGCTCCACTCCGTGCAAATACACACATACACACACCCACACACATTTTAATACAACTATACAAGCTCCTCACTCATACACGCGAAAGGAATAAAGACGAAAGATATAGTTTAGCATAAATGAGGCAACTTTTCCGGGGTCGGAGTGTGAGAAAAAGATGAGAAGAGGAAGGCGTGGAACGAGGTTTCCCTTGAGAACATCCCAAAGTCCCTCAGCCTTCTTCTTATTCGTCTTCTTTTCTCTTTTCACGAAAGCTCTTGCGTTCATCTCCTGTCTATCGGATCCTCTATCGCCGACCTGAGAGAGCCGAGAGTTCTTCTTGCATCGCCATCAACTCTCTCTCCCCCGTCTCTCTGTATCTTTCGTTTCTTTCTCGTATATAAATATCTATAGCCACACAGAGCTCTCCATCTCTCCGTGGCGCTCACACCTGGCAATCTTGCCGCCCATTTCACGGAACGACGCGCTCCACTGTCTCCCGGGATTATTTCTCCACCTTATTCGGGTACGACTTTGCAAAGCCTACTTCCGCACTTTTCTCCACGAGTGCCCGCGCCCTCTTTTCCTATACTCGCGACAATTCGCTCGGGCTGAGCTCCTCCAATAAACACCGTTCTCGAATCGATTACGACCACTCGCCGTAAAATATATTCAAATAAATAAATTTGAAAAAAAATGTGACAATCATTTTTTTTTCTCGGTTGTGTTTTCGATATCGATTTGATCGCTAATTATAACTACGATTATTCGATATAATTCTCAAATTTGTCAATAGACCAGGATTAACGGGACAAATGAAGGAAATTGTATTTCTCGCTCTCTTTCCAGATCTGATTAATCTTTGATTAATCTTCCGCTGAGATTTCATGTCTTTTTAGCTGATGGCCTCCTCTCGACGTCGATCGCGTTTTTCCTGTTCAATTATCGATTACTCGGTTTCCTTGAGTGCTCGAAGATAGCCGATTCGTTATACCCGCGGTGAGATCGTGGCGAGAGAGAGACGAGGACTCTCGCGGACACATATATATTCGCGTGATAAAGAGGAGCCGAGGGAGAGAGGCGAAGATCCTCGAATACGATACACGTCGTTACGAGACTTAACCGCCTACCTGGATTAGTTACGCTCGCCGAGGATAAAATACAGGGGGAAAAGTGTTGGCTCTGGGAGTCCCGTTCGCGCTCTCGAGCCAGATTTCACCGCGAATGCGTCTGAGAATTCTCTCGCCGGGTCTAAAACGTGTACCTGACGATTTGTGTACACACCCTGGCGATCTGCACGCATATATGCGGACGCGACGCTCTCTCATATCTGGGTTAACCAGAGATAATCATCCATTATTTAATAATCGTTTGACGCCCATCCGGCTCGCTCCTCCCTCGAAGATGATGCGTGTATACGGGAAAAAATCAGGCTTTTGTGTTCATCAGAGCGCGACTGACCATGACGCACGATCCTGACGACCCCTCGGTGCGAATTTCAGTTTCGTATTATGAAAAACAATGATAGAACTGTTCAAATCGTTCGTTCATCTCATCATTTTCTTTTATCAGGATCAAAGTAGAATTTTTTTTCGGTTTTATCAAACTGAAGAATGGGTGTGTTATATTGTATATAGATGTGCTTTGGATTGTCCGGACGATGAATAGAGATCGACCTCATTTTCGCGAGCTTCGGAATCGAGAGAATGAAATTTCCTCCAGCCTACGTTCTGCCTCCATTCCTGTTTGTTTCTCCAGTCCATATCGCATCTCGAGTAAAAAAGTGCCCCAGAGCGTCGACATGATAAATATCGAGGTTCCTCGACGGTTAACACGTTCGGTTGAAACTTTAAAGCGGAGGAAGAGAGAGAGAAATGCGAAGCATCACGACGACCGTCCGATCCGGATCGTCCCCATAAAACGTTCCATAAATATTATGATCTCGATTCGCGAACGATTCAATCTATCGCAGGGTCTCTCTCTCTCTTTCCTTCTTCCTTGATGATCACTTCGGAGAGACCAAAAGAGCCGGACTCTAGATCCTGATGCACCGCAATCTGCGAAGCTCCAGCGTGAATGCGCTCGCGTCGTTCGGATGATCTCGGAGCGCGCATCATGAAGCATGGACGTATCGTCTTTTGTACTCTCGATAGCCTTGCTGGATGATCGTAAATTCTCGACACTTCCCTCACGATAAATTCCAGCGAGATGGATACGAGAGCTCAACTGCCGAGGAGAAGCTTCATCGTTCCTCTCGGCCTCTCTCATTCTCTCTCCTCTACTTGTGCGGTATTCCCTCTTCGAACCATGCAAGATATCGTTCGCCGATTGTGCACCTCCTTCGCGCGTGATGTACGAAATGGACGGTCATTTGTACATTCTGCGGCCGAGGACAAAGTATGCCAGGCATTTTGGTCTATCGCTCAGGGAACGAAATCGCTCTTTACGATCTCATCTGTTTTTCTTCAAATTCTATACAAACGATGCGCTCCGTGTGTATTCTTGTCACACGTGAATAAATCAGAGCAACGGGAATAATAAAAATCTTATCATGCTGCTCCATCGTCGCGTTTGAACGAGACAAATTTGCTCTGTTGTCCCAGATTTAATTAAATTGAAGAAAATAAAATGTTGTTTCATTGTTTGTCATATTGTCTCGTTCTGTTACGACTACTGACGCGACTCGTGCAGGAGATAAGACGGAAACTCAAATGAGATCGTTCGAGATAAGGGACGAAAAAGTACAAGGAAGAAAATGAAATTACCAGGAGACGTATTTTTTGTGACTGATTTACGGCAATAGTGGAGACTCGAATGAATTCGTCTCTGGATTAAGAAAAAAATATGAGGAACGATGCGAGATTTCATGAAATTTTGACGTCAGCCATTGGTTGCCAGGCAGAATTTGTCAAACTCGCTATCGAACCGGTTTTTCAGATTTTCGTCTTTTTTTCTCGAAGTTGAAAGGAACATGAGAGATGATCGAAGCGTAAAATTAGCCCCAAATCCAGTTGGCCATAATTTTATAGGTTGGAAGTTTGATTCCCTCGTGTGTTAGGAGGTGTCAGGTTGATAGACGTCGGCGAAAGGATTCCTGGTCACGATCGTTCGGATCGTTCCTTTTTGCTCTCTCGTCTCCAGATCTGGGAACGTGTTTTATATAAAAGGCCGATTTAGATCTGAGAAACTCTATACACTCATCGCGATCCGTACCTGCTTCTCGCGTCGTGTATTATTTTTACCGGCATTCATGAAATAATGGTACAATAATGATTAAAAGCACCGCGATTTATGGGATTACTTGATAGAGCCGGGAGGAAAAAAAGGAAAACAAGCGCGGATAATAAGATACGTCTGATGGAAGAAAAAAAAACGAAGTACGGTTATGAACGGATGATGTACAGCCTAAAACGGACCACCGTGTGTGTCTGATAAAATTATGTTGCGCGCGGTACGTTCGGTTTTTGCATAAAGCAAACAAATGCCACCGGGAACGTATTAACGGCGAGTTCTCACCGCCGAAAAGGGCAAAGTTTCAATGCTCTTTTCTCTCAGTTTCATTCTCGCAGGAGCGTTAAAAGCGCGGGGAGACATTCGGAAAAAAATAACGTTCGGGGAGCCATCGCGCGAAAAGGGCGAATTAAAAAAGGAGAGGACGAAACGGCGTAGGAGGAAAAGGAAATAGAGGAAAGAATGAAAAATATAACAGAGGCACGTATACGGGAAGCACCGCGAGAGCTCATGTATATTTGAAGAAAATTAAACTTTCGGCAACTCTTTAAGAACCCTAAAGCGACAGTCCAATTTTCTCGAAACGAGTCTCCGGATACTCGTCGGTTGCGCGCTCTTTGCCATTCTTATTAAGGGAATGCCCTCTCGCGGTGTTCTCAAAAGAATGTAAGGACAGAGGGGAGGAGGAAGAGAGCACCGAGGCAATGTCGGTAGCTTGACTGTACGTCTATTTCAACAGGAGACCCATGAGACGACGCGCGGGGGCCGCAGCAAAGTTTCAGAGGCCGCAAGAGGAAAAAGGCCATTTGGTTCCAGCAATCAGGCTCGTGTACAACGTAGAGAGTCTCTTTTTCTTATTCCTTACTTCATCGCTCTTTATCTTCTTCTATCCACTCTCTGTTTTACTACCCGGTGCACACAAGTTGTTCTTTCCCGTCGTGAGAAAGCGATTCGAGGCAAGAAACGCGACAAGCAACTTCATCAACTCGTGTCGATACAAAACCGAGACGATCCATGGGGTACGTCTCGCTCGATCCTGCCTCCTTGATCAATGGCTCATCCGTTCCTCGCATCGCGGTTTGCAATTAAAACGATTAAATGCCTCCTTCCCGTTAATAGAGATCCTGTTCTGCTCAATGTGTAGTATAATTTTCAATCAGGCACACTCTCACCGTTTAGTATACTTAAATACCGAAACCGATCAATTAGCGTGGAATAAATCGGATGCTGTACTCGCTTCATGGTATTTAACTGATCGGTTTTTTTATGTTCTTGCATCGTGGTTATACGGATAAAATTATTGCCTTTCGCTCATATACATATTTGTAAATGTGATTTGTAATTGAGATTTCTCGTTCGACGAGATTCACCTTTTAATTTGTCTCGAATTGAATAACTCGCAATATTCACAAAGCGGATTGTTTGCAACGAAAATTTGGAGTCTTTTTGTTAATTTCTTGTATCGTATTAAAATTTATCATTCTCGCGTTTGTGGATTGTGTGAAGCGGAGTAAGCGGCTTCGTTGAGGGTCTTCAATATGAAAGCGAAGCACCACGAGTGTCTTAATCAGCAAAGTCATGTCACGGCGCCTGGAACCGTTGTCGAGCTTTATTTCAGTAAAACAGAGTTCTCGATCATTTTCATCCTGGCAGAAGAGAGAGCGTAGCATCGGAGTGTAGTAACGCGGATAACGGGGCATCGGAAAACCCTCTGCTTTCGCCGCACACGGTTTCTCCGCGACCCTTCACTCAGTAAGCTCCGCTTATAAGATTTTACTCCCTTCCCATCATCCTCCCTCGCCTCGCTCGCTTCTTTTTTCTCCATCTCGTCATTATCATTATTAATTTGGACTGCCAATCACGCCCTCTCGATGCAAGAGCTTAGTGGACTCAAAAGAGAAAGACTTCATTCGAGAACCCTCCTCGCCTCTCCTTCTCGTTATCAAAGACGATATAACTGTGAAATGGCGATGAAGAGAGGAAGAGCGAGCGGTTTGTTACCACCCAGTCGCTGTTCTCAAACTCTCATCCCATCGAGAATAAGTCAATTTTCTCTTGGTAAACGCGTACATCATCGGTTCGATGAAATACCGAGCAGAGAAAGCACCGGGGACGTTGCAATTTCAGCGTCCTGGCATTCTGACATCAGGAACCTCATCTCTTTTGCACCCCTTTCCGGCAACCCTCTCAATCCGGCATTGTCCCTGCTCTGGAGTTTTGGTTAGTGCCTGTGGGTGTTGATGCGCATCTTCACTTGGATGGAAAGCCGAGTAATGATTTTCGAGATTCTAATCTATCCGACAGGCTGCCCGGGCCTCTCCGCTCTCTCTTCCGTTCCCCCTCGTTCCTTCCTCACTTCGTACAATTTCTTTCTGGATTCCCCGAGTTTTCGGGCGCTGCGAGAAAACGCCAAGAAAAACTTCTCCGTTTTTTTTTCTTCGGTGACGTCCCTCGCTCCATTCGCCAGTGGCAACTTTCTTCCGACGCGTCTATCCGACCCTCCAGCTCGACTTATTGTGTCTCTCACCCACACCCTCGCTCTCCCTCTGCCCCTACCGATTCTTCCCTCATTCGTAGACTCGTTCTAGGGTGTCCCTTCATTTCTTCCGAGCAAAGACGGAAGGCACGCGCTTCGCTTTTCTCGCAAGCTGCAGCGAGGACGTTTCCTCTTTTTTTTTTCCTGGACCGTCTCCCTCTCTGCCACGCCCTGCAGTTTTCATCAAGACGAGGGGTGATAATATAAAATGCCCATTGCATTTTCACGCCGAGAATTTGTAAAGGTGAATTTCGTCCCTTCGACAATTTCCTCCCATAAAAAAGGCCTTTCAATCGAGCGCCATCGTTCCTCGTGCAGAAACGCGCAATCGTATTTTAAGAGTCATCTTTTTCTACTCAGCGCTGCTCTCTCCCACTGCTCGCGCCCTATGGAAAAAGAAGCGCCTGGAATTAAATGGGATGGCGCCTGGTGCTGGAGTGTATACGCAAAAGCATCTGGGAAGCTTCGGCTGGATGAAGGAGCATACCGACTAGAGAATAATATATAGTTGGCGCTAGAGTATTATGGAGTATATATCTTTAGTAGCGTACCGCTGTGGTGTGATTAACGCTCACTGGGAGCAAGCTTGACGCGAGAGTTCGACGCCTCGCGCCTAATTAGCCGGCGTTAGCCCGCCCGGTGAGAAACTGCCGGGCTGTCCTCGCATTCTCTCTCTATCCTTCTGTCCGTTTCGCCACGTAGATAATTTCCACGCCACGTGGTGCCTAATGAGAATGGTTGTGGCCTGCGCCACGTTTTTCCAACGTTCCGCGTCTTTCTTTTCTTTTCTCACAATCTGGCCCGCGCTCTCGGACCAATCGCGTTATCGCCGCTCTTTCATTTCGAAATTCACACCACCCGAGCGTATTAATTAATCATGCCATTACTCGCAAAAAGATGAAGAAAAATTTGAAATTAATGGACAAAATTTTAAGTTTTCTCGAGCTTCATTTTTCGGCGCTTTTCTCGCGATTCGACCTCGGGCGTAGAATGAGAAACGTTACGAGGAAAATGTTATGCAGCTTTCGCGATTAGCTGGCTCACAGACGAGTTTTTTGCACGAGATGTTTCTCTCCATATTTTACTTTTCCATCTCTCATAGAGTCCGCTTATGTACCGACTCGAGAAAGTAGCGGCAATTCCGTGTATCGGAGATGCGTGGGTGTGTTTAATATCGCATGGTCACACTCTGGTGTACAAGCTCACCGGGAAAGGGAAGAGACAGAGAGAGAGAGAGAGAGAGAGAGGAGGGGACCCCCGGCGTACTCGACTTATCGTAAAATTCACGATAAAACTTTGTGGTGGTCTCGGTGGGACCTGTGCGTGGAAATGCCTCCCTCGTTTAACGATCCCTGTAACGATTCTACGTAAGGGATAAACGCTATTATTCTTTCATACCGGCCAAAGAAATTGGACAAAAAGTTCTACGTATAGACTCGAATGTTGCGTAAATCACTCGATTGCGATTCGTACTAAAGTGAATTTTACACTCCTCGTACCAGCATCAATCGTAAAATATGCGTTTACGATACACATTTTTTCCTGTTCCTTCTCAATTTGGTGCGTTACAATGTTTTTCATGGTCGTTGATGGGAATATATATTCTCGCAATTGTCTGTGGGAATTTTTATTCTCAACGTTCAAATAATTGAATTCAAAATTTAAAAAAATTCTGTTTTTTTACAATTTATCTTGCGTTACATCATACTTGGATCATATGCTATTTTATTCTCAAAGACAATTTAATTATTTTACAAGAAAAATCCTCGGAAGTCCAACGTTATTTGGAGCAAGTCAAGATCTCTTTTTCGTCTCATCGCCCACAGCTTTATCTCTATATTTTTTCTTGTTCTCTCGTTCCACGTTTTCTCGGTTTTTTTCGTATTTCGAAGCTCCTAAGAGATACCAATCTCCGCGGAAGAGGCGTCGGTATGTTTCAAGTGTAAGAGCGGAGGGAAAAAAG
This sequence comes from Cremastinae sp. B BG-2022a, assembly GCA_030522605.1. Lineage (NCBI taxonomy): Eukaryota > Metazoa > Arthropoda > Insecta > Hymenoptera > Ichneumonidae > Cremastinae sp. B BG-2022a. Next base: position 101,150 of record JAPYYX010000068.1, read on the forward strand.
CGCAGCCGGCGCGCATCGCGCTTTCGCGTTCGTTTTATACGTTTAACTTTTTTTTTAATACATTTACAAATAGGTGTGTGTACATAAGTACATATATATGTATACACATAAGAAGTATACTGGTTTTCCTCTCATCATAAACGGAGGCTAGAAGCCCGCGAAGCTGTGTGCGCCTCATTTCTCTCGCGCGTCTGTGTGTTCATGCGCCCCCCCTTAACGGTTACATCGTGTAACGGCTTTCCGCACGTACGAAATGAACGAGTCTCCTTAGACTCTTTCTTCAATGCTCGCCTGTGTATGGGCCCGTGTACGCGAGGATTAGCCTCTCTTCCCTATTTTGTTTCTTCGGTGAAGATGGGCTCGTAACAACGCGATGCGAGCAAACGATTTTCAGGGGAGTAATGAAACTCGCCAGGGTACATGCGCTTCGTCGAATTTAGCGTGCTCAGGAGCAGGGTGAGAGGTAAAAATAAAATGAGAAAAGAAGTAAGTAGAGAGAGAGTAAAAAAAGAGGAGGAGAGAGCCAGGAAAGGCGCGTAGCGTGAAAAGAAGCGAAAGTGGAAACATTCTTGTTCCCCAAGAGGTAATTCTGCTTTCGGTACTCGGGGCCCGTTGATCCTGTCGCGTTTTTCTCCTCTTACATTTCTTTTTACTATTTCCCCTTCCGTTTTCCTATCCTCCGTAAGATTTCCAGCCGGGAGGTTTGAACGTATACCGAGAGAGCAAGAGAGATTTTCAGCGCGAACGTGCGGATTACCAACTTGTTGTTCGTGCGAGAGTAAAGTAGCACGCCAACACTGCGCTATTCTCGTCCTCTCTCTCTCCGCTATCGCAGAGAGTCGTCGTTGGCCCGTCCAATCTCGTGTTGCACGCAGCGATTGCAAACTTTTCAGCTATACAGCTCCGTTTCTCCCTGTTCGTTTCATTTCCTCTTTCTCTCTCTCGCTCTTTTCATTCTCTTACCTTTTGCATTTCCGACCTTAAGCTCTCTTGCTCTCCGAGTCCCGCGAGAGCTGCTCCGCGAATTCGACGTTTTCGTGTCTCTCCTACGTAGCTTTATTGTCGCCGCATGTCGCCTCCGAGTTTTCCTTTTACTCGCTAGAGCAACAGTCTGTCCCGCTGCGAAATTCGTGGAAAATGTTGCCACGCTTATTCATACTTCGAGCTTTTTGTTTCAAAATTTCTCGTACTCTCTATTTCGTCATTTTTCATCAACACCGTGTGCTGATAAATCGTCGAACTCTATATAACAGCAAATTTATTGATTCTGTCGTGTCTCGAACGTATGCACACGTGCATCAATTTCTCCTGTTGGTATTGTCAGTGCGCGTTTGCAACTTCCGGTGCATGTTCTTCACGTACGATTTTCCTCTATCGCGCTTCCGGTCGTAAACCTCTCACATGCCGATAAAAGACTCATCACGAAGCTGTCTCGTTGAAAAACATTTTCCGACGTTTCATTTTCATAAAATATTTAATTCCCTCGGATATATCTCAATCCTCTTACGCGAAATCTGCCACGATTTTATTATTATTATTATTCAAATTTTTTCACATTTTTTTTCATTCGCAAATTAGTTTTTACTGCCCGCGCGTCATGTGCGCGGAATTCATCATACAACTCTTATTCGTTCGCCTCTTAATATCTGCGGAATTTAATAGTGATGAATTTACACGTAAACGGAAAGAATATAACTTTCACGCACGATTACTTTTTTACAGGTTTTTTATGGCTAGAAAACTCCGAGGTCTTTACCATTACTCTCGTGCTTGCAAAAAGCACGTTCAGTCGCCCCGCGCGTGTACCAATTTAAAAAAAAGGAATCTTGAGATTGTAATGAAAAAGTCGAGGTGGCCCTCCTGTGAGCCCTTGATAAATCGTTCGTAAAGCCTTCTCGCTGCTGCTGCTGGTCGTTATATATATCTACAATTTTCTTCTTTTCTCACCTCCATACGGAAAGGGCGCTTCCCTTCACGCTTTATTGCTCCCACTCGTGCCACATAGCTTTTCCTCTCCCCCGTCTTAACCTTTTTCTCTCGACTCCTCACCCGTGTTTGTGCTCGAACAGGTACGTGTGCACGTATTATTTACACGCTACACGTATTTTCGAGGATCGTACATGCCACATCGCGGCGCACATTGTACCTCAGATGTTCCGTTTGTAAGACCGCGTGTACGTATGCGAAAACTTGTCCCCGGGCTTGTATTATTCACCAGGCGCGTGTACGTGTCGTTGCACACGTGTAGGACGAGGAGAAAAAGAAATTTCAAAAAAACTAACAGGAGATGGAAAAAAGAATCGCGGCAAGAATCGGAGACCGGCGCAACTTCTCGATCGCGGAGAGACTCTCGCGGGTCTCGTGTACCACAATTGTTCGACTCTCCGCTAGTACTCCGCTGCAGACTCGAGATATTCTTTCGATCGTATGCGCCGCGTTGTCCGCCGAGATCAACACACCGCGATACTCGATACGAGACGACCGATACTTTGATGAAATATACGGAAATCACGATAAGAATCGTGCACGCCGTTCCGATATTTCTTTCCGCTCAGGCAAACGTGTCCTTGGACCGGCTTTACCGTGTAAAACCGCCATAATCCCCGCGATCTTGTAACGTAAATCGTGTAGATTATACGCCCATTTGTTTACTATATCCACATGCATTCTGTGCCCATACGAAACGCGACGTGTAATGATTTATTACACAGAAGCACAATACACATTGTTAATTCTTGAAGTCACGTAAAACGAAGAAGTGGACGCGGCAAGAATATAAAAACGTCAGATATTTATTTTTTAAGCTTCTCTAAAATTTATCAGTGGATATGATATTCTTTTTTATATCGATCGACATTATTTTCTTTTTGTACCAGCCCTTTTTTTCGTCGATCAATCTCGTTTATAGGAAATACGATACAATCGGCGTCCACCCTCGGATCACGGGTGTGTCCATCTCTTTTATATTTCCTACAAAAAGTAAATATATCTACGTGTATATCGTATCTATGTATACATATTTGTTTAGACATATAGGCAGGTTTTCGACTGGCTCAGGTCGTAAAATGAGCTCACCCTCGCACGTGAATGCTCGTTTTATCGTAACGCGCTCCTCTCTCTCTTTTTGGGTTCGGTATATCGGCGCGGGTGCGCCGGATTTTCACGGAGAGCGGTAGCAAACGCGACTGGAGCCACCTTCGCGCGAATCGCATTTAACTGTAATTGCATTTTTAATGGTACTCCCCCGACGGACACTGTCGAATTTGCTCTTCGTCCAATCTACTTTTTACGATCTTTTCTTATACGCGCCGCAAAATACAAGCTTCAAAACGAAACTCTCTCGCTCCCAATGCACTCGTTTCCTCCCTCTCTCTTTCATTCCTTCCGATGTTACCTTGAGAAATCTACATTTCTAGATGAGCTTCCGCAAAAGTTCTCTCGAGTACGCCCCCTCGCTTTTGTGCCGCGAACGGCTGCGGGAAAAAAAACGCGAAAACGCTTCTCAAACTTTGGTTGTGGAGAAACGAGTTGAGGAATAAAAAAAAGACGGATTTGGAATAAGACCTTCGTAGTAGAAAGTTGACACGATTTATTAATTTTATGAGATTCGTCGTGGTCTATTTAATTCTCTAGGGGAAAAAAATTTGCTCTTTTTGTTATTGGTGAAAAAAAATCTGTCGACGTCGAAGCTCTCGCGGCCCATTTTTGCAGAACCGCGGGACGGGTCGCTCTCACTTGAACGGGACAAGAGAGCGATCGCCTCGGGTGCTTACCGGTGAAATAGACAATGGATTTACGAGGCGTTGCATTTTAATTCGTTGCTGTTGGCGTGACCGTCTCGCGCGCGGCGCGACGCCGGTAGACGACGACGCGTTTATTGGACGATAAAACTTCTCTCGCGGCTGTTGCTCTTTGCCCCCGTCAGTGTGATTCCGTTAGTGAATCACTGTCTCTCCTATATACCTGCGACGTGCGAATCCGCGTGTGAAAATCGAGAGAGAAAGATAAAGCGAGAGAGAGAGATTAATTCGGTCCTCTCGACGCCTCGGAAAATCGAGCCCCCAACTTCTCGTTCCTGGCTTTCAGGAGCTTCGCCTTCACAGACCATTCGGAATGCCCAAAATTTCTCTAATATCACCATCGGCACGGTGGACACTCTCATTGGGCGAAACGAGAACCAGGAAAGCGAGAGGAACGCGAGAATTCCAGCGGCGTGTGCACTCTCTCTCCTCTCATTCTCTTGGTTTTCCAGTCGGGACATTCGACCAATTTCTCCATCCATTTGGTCAACGAGATTATACACGTACCAGGTACATCGCTCTCGTTCTCTATAAGCGTGTTATACACGTTCGTGTCAACATATTTCGCACACAGGCGCGCCGTTGCCCCGCGCAACACGCTCCGTATGATTTCTAATACTGACCGGGGTTTCTCACGTGTCCCGATGAATTCGCCATTCCCCGTTTTGAATTTAATCTCGACTGTGTACTGTACGTGTAATCACGAGACTGCCCTTCTCGTTATAATTACGTAATGAAGCTCTCTCCCGAGAAAAGGCTTCACAATAATCGCTCGGCAAACGAGAAATTCGGTGTGCTCTGATATCGCATCGGAGGCAAAAAGGGAAGAGAAAAAGGTTCGAGAGAGCTCTACCCAATTATGAACAGTCGAACGCAATCCATAGGAAAGGCGCAACCATAAAACTCTGTTATTAGTTGAAATACGGTCGCTGAGGGTCGCGGTCCGTTTACTCAGGGAATGGAAACCCGCTGGAGCAGATACCGGTTGAGAGCCCTCTGCAATAATACAAATTAAAAGAGCCCTTTGCGATGAGAGAGTCGACAACCAAGATGACACTCTCTGTTGTCGTTTCTTTCCCAACAAAAAGTCGGAACTTGCGTTATTTGAGATTATATTTCGACCGAGAGGCTTCTTGCTGGCTTTATCGAGAAAAAAAAACACTCTCATCCTGACACAAAGGACCGCAGATATTTTTCTATCCACGGTCAGTACTCCGTACGATTGCTCGATGCTTTTCTGAAAAAAAGAGGTCGGAGGTCGCTCTTCATGCACGAAACTACCATTTCATTTATTGTACGACAGAAATGGATAAAAAAGTAACAAAAATTTCTTCCCTTTGTGTCAAAACCGATGTGAAAGTAAATTGACTGGGCCGAATAAAAAAATTCGAGTCTCTCAGTGAGAGAAAATATTTTACTAAAAACTAGATGAATTTTTTGAGCTACAGGATTTTTTTATATGAACAATGAAAAAGGAATGTAATTTTTTGAATATGAACTCAGAGAGAAGAGATTTCATTTGGTGATTTTTCCTTTTATCCAAACTTTGAATTTCCGAGCACATACCAGATTTTTTTTCAAGCTATATCTAATTCCGGATTTAATTGTTGAGCCCAGCATGATTCCCAGAAACATAGAAGCCTCGGATTCCTCTGGTTTTAAAACTGTGCCAGGGAATTTCGCCGACCCTTTTTTTTGTTCTCGCCATCAGAGGTCTCTGCTTAAGAATAACTATTACCGCGGATACACGCGAACTTCCTGAAGATATATTTGAAACTAGATACGTTGTTGGTACGAATATACAGACGTCAGAAGAAGTCCAAGGCCCCTCTCGGAGCCGCTTCGGGAGCTCCTCTCGGAATCAGAATCTGATTTACATCCTAATTACTACAGAGAACGAGGGAGAAGAGATATAGCGAGTCGGAGAGACAGAGAAAAACGGGGTGGACAAGAGAGAGGGAGACAAAGGAAGAAAGATGCGAGGCAATCGCAAAGTCGAGCTCGCGTGCGCTTCAAACCGCAAACGCGGCGCGGTCGTTAAAACCATGCGGCCGACCAACTGCCTAATCTGCATTTGTAGCTCGTTGCAATGCGCGTATATATAAACGACGACAACGAACACGAGGAGAGTGGAAGCGCGGCAGGGAGCGGAGAGAGAACACACCAGGAATGAAAAACAAAACGTAGACAGGAAACTGTAGGAAAAGAGCTTATACTCTTCCGGCGTAGCTGAGGTCCATCCTCATGTGTGAATCCTCCGACGACAGAAACGAGAAAAATTTACGCAATCACGATGCTCCGGGAAAAACCTGCCGATAAATTAAACTCGTTTCCTCGTCAGTGCCCGGATGGTAGAAAATTTGATGAAATCTCAAAACATGCAGGCGCAAAAGGCTGAATGAACAACCGAAGGTAATTGTTGTAAATCTTATTAATACAAGGGTTCATGGTAGGAGAAAAAATCTCTGAACTCTAGCCTTGATTCCGTCTCCTTGCTGGCTTTTATCTTGTAGAATGTAAATAAAAAAAATGGGGAAAAAGGCGAGCGGGGTTTCTCTCTGGTCTCGGGCCCAACGAAGCGAACGAAATCAATATAGAGAGTGGAAAGGAAAAAGATGAGGAGGATGTAAGGGAAAGAAAAGGATGAGGGATAAGAGAGAGGAAAGATGGAATATATACGGCGCGCCCGAGATCAAAAGAGAGTCGTCTGGTGATTTCGGCCGTCGGACTTTGGAGCCTTTCGAGCCACTTGATTTTTTAATCAATTATTACCGGACTGGTGATACGACGTCGGTTCTGGGTCGTCAAGGATATATCACGAGGCGGAGGAAACATCCTCCGGGACACTGGAGAATCTCGCGATTTTTGCCTTGAGCCTTTTTTCTACCGTCCCGGCCCTTTCCCATCTCTCCTGGAGAAAACTCGACAGCCGATTAAAACTGTACCTCATCTCCCTTCGTCTCACTCCTCAACTTACTAATTCACGTGCTCGTCCTGGATCTCGCGTTACTCGTCTCCCTCCTTTTTTCGGTAATTCCCTTCGCCCGGTCGAATTATTTTTTAATTATATTCTCTCGGCTTAAGGATTTTTTTCCACTGACAGGGGTCGCCCGAATAAAGTTCCTGAACTTTTTATGCGAAGATAGACTCGATGCGTCTGTTCGTTCGAGAGACAAGGGCGATACGCCAACGTAGAATCCATCAGGCTCCGTTTTACTTGATTTCATCGGCTCAAAAGCTCAAAATCTTCATCTCTCCTGTTTTTTTCGTTCTCTCCTCGTAAATATAGGAGGAATATTTCGTAATATGAGACGAGCTTTCTCCTTTTTGTAGACAAGGTTTCCCGGTTTCCCTTCCGGTTCTATCGTTTATTGTTCCTTCTCCATCAAGTCTCGGTTCTATTTTGTTTCTTTTTCGTCCGCTTTTCTTGGTAGTCGTCTCACCCTCCTCGTCGGAGTAGTCCAGGATTGAAGGACTCTCATTCTCGCGGGAAGAGCCACCCTGGATAATGAGAAAATGCAGGAAGCCCCCAACTGCGCTGCCTAACAGAGAACTCGCTCCTGGAATCCAACGAAACTCCAGGAACATACTGACTTTTACCACTCTCCTCGAGAGCTCGAGTTTTCGCACGAATTCTCGCCCTCCGATCTTAATCACGCCAATGGAATAGAGAAAGCAGGAAAAAGACCAGATTCGTTAAAATCATGGAAGAGGATTTGTAACCCTTCATCACCCTTTTATCCCCCTGCGTCCTTCCTCTCTCTCTCTCCCTCTCTCTCGCCTCTCTCCAGATAATGTGTGCCGAGAATACGAAAGTCGATTCCACCGAAATTTCATTCGACCGATGCTTTCAAAGGCAAACATTGACTCGTTACGTACGTGTGCGGCGTTCCTACGGGCTCCTCCGAGCCGGAGTGAAAAAATTCTGTCTCATCTTTAGCCCTAAATGATTAAAAAGAATAAAAAATCATCCTCACGTCCAGTGCGGTTTGAAAAACGCGAGTCCCTTTTCTCTTTCGGGAAAATTTCGAGAGCACCGAATTTCCATTCAACGGGCGTACGGATTTCTCGATTCGATACGGAATACCCGATGTATCAAAGTTTCGGTATTTCCTACTACGAGCAATCTCGATTCTCCATCGCGGTGGGAGAGAGGTGCGGGCGCCCGAGCATATAGATCCGCAGAAGAGAGGACTCTCGACTTTCACGCAATTCGGAAAAATTATTCTAACGACCACTTGAGGAGGATCCCGAGAGTCTCGGGGACGCGTGACTCGGAATTCCTTTACGGGTTTTTCGACTCGCTAGTGGATTGAGGGTGGTGCGAGGACTTCTCGCGTCGGGGAGAACCATTCGTTTCCCTTCCTTTATTTTTGTTTTCTCTTCCACCGCTGTCTCTCTCCGCGGCAACAAAAAACTCTCGGTATCGAAACATCGTTGATTTCACATACCAAAACCATGGCCTTTTTCTTATTGCCCTTGCTATATATAACCAGGCCTGAAAACATCCGGCAGTCTTATAAAAAATGTAGGACCGAAAAGCGTCTTGGAGGCTGGAATTCCGCGCTCTGCCGTTTTTGCCGTAACGCCCGCTCTCTACGACGAGAGAGGAGACCGAAGAGTTTGAGCCCCTTGCCCTCGGGAGACGCGCAGGGCGACCCTCTCTCGCCTCTTCGTTATATCTCTTTCACGCGCGTGTGTGTACATGTGCGTGCGGGGATCGCTGGGGGACTGAGCGATCGATAAGGTTCACCCCGTAAGACGATTTCTCGCGAGGTGCAAGGGTCGTCAGCGAAAGCCTCCCACGGCCCTTCTTCTTCACCGCGTTACGTGATGCCACGCTCGTTTTCTTCCTTCATTCTCTATCTTTCCCTTCCTCATCTGTACGTCGTGACTTTGGGCAACCCTTCGAAGTGGGTGGAAAAGAGGCCACTGGTGAGGGAACGTACGCTCCCTTGGGCTTCCTTGTTTCAGCTTTTTTCGTATACGAAGACTCGAAAAATTTGGCGAGCCTAACCTCCATTTTCTTCGCGTCTTCTTATCCTTTTTCCGTCTCTGTCCTCTTTATCTGGCTCTACGTGTCGGAAATCCCCTTTTTTTTCTTCCCTCGTGCCCTTCGTTCTCTGCACCAATCTCCCATCAACCTGTGCCGAATCGGGTGGCCGCTCTCCAGGTTAGAAAATAATGAAACCGTTTCTTGGGACTGGATCTCGCCGGTGACCGTACCAAAAGTTTTTTTTACCGCTTTCTTCCCATATCGATCCGTCTTGCCCAGCATATACATAGGTATAAAATTTTTTTATCAGCAAACACGCGTATACAGACGTTTTTTTTTCTCATCTCTTCGTAAAAATCAATATGAACGAATTTCACTAAGCTTCAGATATTTTTAACGAATATTCACGAGATATTCTCCCCGTCTACGGAAATACTTGTAGAAAATACAAACACGAAGCAACTTTTACCAATAAAACAAAATAAAACGATTTCCTGAATCGATCGCGTGGTTGCAACGCGTTCGATTCTAACGCGCGCGGCCGCAGACAGACGATCGACACAGAGGATTCTCGAGAACAATTGAGAGAGAGTAAGAAATTGAAACTTCATCACGAGCTAGCAAAACAACGTGCAATCTTTCAACACTATGTATTTCACCTCAAATTGTCTTGTTAAGTGAATCCTTCCTCTGTCTATCTATATTTTTTATATAAACACTCGAAGCTGTATTATATTTATTTGTAAAAAATGAAATCTCGGATATGCGCTTCCGACTCATCGTTACAAAGTTTTCAACACACGTAGGGAATTTATCGCTGCGGAAGATCGAGATGTTATTTTGTATCAAATTTAATATCCAATTTCGTTAAAATTTTTCTGTAATTGCATGTGACGACAATTGGATCTTCCATTTTTATACTTATGTACTATTTTATTTGCTTTCAGGTGAGTCGAGAGAGAAAAATAGAGTCTACGCGGCGATATCGATTTCCGATCAATCGGGTTGGTGAGTCGCGAATTTTTATTTCTCTTTATTAATCCATAAAGCGTCCATCCATCTACTGATACGTTCAAGCGTTGGATCGAATTTTTTTTTACTGTTAATACATCCACTGGTACGTGTAATGGATAAAAACCCTGGAGAATACTCGATACCTCGCAATTTTTGCGCTCTATCTCATTCCCGGCGAGACCCGTGCACCGGAATGACATCGATAGAAAACAAAAAGAGAGAAAATACAAAATATAATGAAGCAAATTGAAACGATGAAGTTGCCGACTTGGCGACAATTAGAGCGAAGAAAAGAAATGATTATTTTGGACGGATGAGGATATATAAAGATAGAAATGGCGAAGATCAGAAGAGCCCTGGAGCAAAAGAGGAAGAGAACAAAAAATATATCCCAGCGATGGAGAGACAACGAGGAGAGAGTCCAGTGAAACGTTTCAATTAGCAGAAGGACTAAAAGCATGATTAAAGTTTAACGTCACTTTTTTTCCTTTAATTTCATTTTCCACCGAATAAGCTGAAATTCTTTCGCTCCTTTATTTCCATGAAAATCGCAATTATTAATCCTTAATAATTGAAGAGTAATCAGAAATTAAATCCCATAACGTGCGCGAAAAACTGTAAAATCATGCTCACGAAAATTCTAATTCACTTCCCCCTGGGCCGGAGAGCTTTTTAACGTTCAAAGGTGAACACACACGGGTTTGCATATAATTTTATACGACGTCGGTAAAGAAGCTCATACGAAGGACACGGCGCGGGGATGATACCGTAAATCAACTCTCGAACCGAAAAGAAAAACGTTCGTGAAAATGCATCCCCCTCCGAAACACGCCCACTGTCTGGGCATTTTGCAATTCCGCGCGCTCCCTTAACGTTTTATATATTATATCCGGCGGATTAACAGACAGGGTGGCAGGGCGAAAGAGGAAGATTCAACATCGTCCTCGACGTCGTCGTCTAGCAAAGAGAGGAGAGAGAGACGCGCAGCTTGCCGGAGCAACGACGCAGGGTCGTTTTCATTTTCCCAGATTAAAACGGGATTTAATAAAGCAACGTACGAGGCTTTAATCGACCGCGTTGCTTTTGCCTCAAGGCTCCTCTCCCATACGCCCCAAGAGCAATTCTTCACGGTGTTCGCCCGGTGGATGCGCGCGTTTTCTTTTTCTCTTCTTCTCGCTCTTGTCGAATTACCAGCGTACCGATTCGTTGAGTACACACACACACCCACGCACACTGACGCGTTTTATTCACGGCGCGAGTTTTCGAGTCTTGTTTTTTCTTTCAAGCTCTACTTTTATTTATTCCTCGTTTTATCGGTAAGCCGAATTTTGTTCGCCTCTCCCCGGTCGTTTTCTCGTCGAGATGTAACGAGTTTGCGTTTGTCCGCATCTGCGGAAACCTTCGAAAACGAATGAAAATAAAACCGCGGTGTAACCCTGCGCGTCGATGAGGAGAACTTTTTTTCGGCCCATTCGCCGTTGAGCCACCGAATCTCTTTTATTCGTCGACTACGTACACGCGAATCTGCGCGTACGAAGCGCACAGAGCATGCACACCCTCAGTCGAATATAACTGCCCGCTGGTTCTCTCACCGATTGCCATTCACATTTTAACGAAAGTCAATAAAAATAGAGGGGAAAGGTACCGCATACCGTATATGAAAGGAGAAACGGATTTTGGGACCACATCGTTTTTCCATCGTTATATACGGGAATCCTCAAAACCATCACGCCATATCCAGACCAGGAACAAACGCAATGGGAAAAGGTGGAGAAACAACCCGGGAGAATTGAGAGAAAGAGGGAAACAAGTGAGAAAGGATTTCCGATGTACATCCGAGTCTCCTCGAGGACAGACACGCGCCGATCCTCTATGGTTATCCACACTGGATTAACCCATTCTGCGGCATCAGGACAAAACGCTAAATGAATCGTGAAATTCCACTTGCTATCTGTCTCGCTCGCCCCGTCAGTGCTCACCGGGTCCGCCTCGCTTGCCAGGAGCGAGAGTAGATCGTGCGGTTCACCGCGTTCAATATGCTCACTTCGAAAAATAGGATAAATCGTGGAAAATTGAACTGAGCATAAGCTGAACCCTCTCGGACACCCCTTCTCAGTGTTCTGTCTCTCTTCGTGCCGCGGCTATATGCCATTCGCTTAATGAAAAGTCTACATCGGTATGGACCGTGGGATTCTCCCGTTTAATTAACGTATAACCGGGCTCTGTATAGACAATCCGGAGCGAACGTTGTTACCGAATGATATACTCGGGCTTCCAACTTTTCTTTATTCTCTCAACGGGACGATCGATATTTCACGATTCGCACTCTTCCTCGATGATACTCGCGGAAAAAATATATCTATGCCAGATGAAAATGTTTTTGAATATTACAGGCCCTCAAATTTACTGTCAGATTAGTTGCAAATTATGGATACATTTTGATGAGGATACACTCGAAAAAACATTTGTTATTTGATTTTTCACCAAATCCTTCATTTAAACACGAATCGCGTGGAAATTTACGCAAACTGCGCTCTGTGAATTCAAGCGAATTAATTGGAATAATCGATACAGAAGAACTAGCACGCATTGGTATCCGTTTCAATATAGACATCAAATGGTGATAGAATTACTCGACCGAGAAGTATTCTATTCAATTGAGAGTTATTTTCCGTTTCAATCGTAACCAATTATGTGCTTCGTTCCCCGAAAACGGTGTTGAGTCACTTTCGCAACTGATCCAGAACAACCGTATTCTTACTGTGTTTACTAATCGAGCGAAAAATGATAATAATCTTTTTCCCGTGTCTGCTAAATATTTTATTTTTATTATCGAACCATTCTTTCGTTTGTTGCTTTTTATAGAAAATAATGAAAGGCCCAGGTGATGTTCATCTTGAGTTTTTGCATAAAAATGGGTTTAAATTATGTTTGCTACGTCCTACTTTTGCACAAACTATAATCATTCTATTATAAGAAAAAGGGTAAAGACAGTGGTTGGAAATATGCGTGTATACATGAGAAGTTTTCAAATGAACTTATCCATCGATCGAGTCTGTTTTCAGGTTATAAATAGTTTCGTCGATGCGCCGTAGATGGATATTCGCCTAGTTCATAAACTTTTGAGTTGTCTTCTCTCGAGTTTGCATGTCACTGATTTTTCGACTTCGATAAAGAACGAGCTGTCAGATGATACTTCCGCTCTTATTTCCTTCCACCGTTGCATTAACTCTAATGGAGCTCTCATTTAGTCTCCATCACCGCTAGACTCAGTTCCTTGTTCATGTACGGTAAGGTTAAGAATTATGAGAGTGCCATGAGCTTGAAGCGTATTAGTGCAGCAAAGAGTCTGCACTCGTGCGTTTCACGTTTTAATTCAATCAAGGTTTACAATTCGTTTGACATTCACGACTGAAAGTTCCGGTAGACGCTATAGGAAAGGCTTGAATCTTTCTTTTAGAAAGTCGCCTTTTTAAAATAGTTTAGATGGTCATTTAGTTAGTGACTTTGAAACATTTTTTGGAGAAGGATTCACCGTTAACAAGTGATTTTATTTTTGAACGGATGACCTTTTATATGTGGTATAGAAATTACGATTATTTTATAGCTTCGAAGGCGATTCTAAGGAATCCAAAGATAAAAGTTCTTCTGATAAAAGAAGAGAAAACTTCTTTTATCAGACGATTGGAAAAGTTTTTATTGGTATGTTTTTTACTTATCGAATTATCATCGTCGATTACGAATACTGTTTGACTTCGCTGACGCTGTTACGAGAGTGATATTTTTTGCTCCGCTCCCTTCCGGCCATTTGTGTTTGCTCCACATTGAAAATTCTCGACAAATCCAAAAGAGCTAGCAAAAAGGGAAAAAAAGAACTCTGGAAACTTTTGAACACGATTGGAAAATTCTGGAATTCCGCGCGAAAACTAAACTGCTGCCTCGGTTCTGTCACGCAATGAAACAGCGAACGATAGCCGAACGGAAATGAAATGGAATTTTGACGAATCAAAGGGAGAAAATTGTAGAACAAGCGCGTTCCATCATGCTGAAAATTTCCTCTTTCATCACGAGCGAGCACAATCCTCTTTTCCCTGGTTATAGCAAAGTGCTAATGCCTGGCTGATAGAGCGCGTGCTCTCTCGTTTTGTAACTCGAACAAAAATGACGCTGATGAGGTTGGTAGTTCGGTACGATGACATTTTCCGTTGACCTGATTTACAGTTCTGACGAGTACGGATTGTTCTCGAATTTGCGTTCGCAAAAAATCAATCTCACTGTTACTGTAAACGGTAAACAAAAAAATCAATTTCCTGCAACTTCAATAGATAATCAAACAAAAAGTTTTGCTTGAAACATTTAAATGATGAATTGTTTTTAATTGTGACTTGCGATCGCTAAATTTTTGTAAATACAAGTTATAAATATAAATTATATTTTTAATTGTACCAGCTCTGCCATTATAAATTGCATTCATGGTCAAACGATACCGTCATTACTTCAAAAATGGATGGTGTCTTTCAGGGAATTTCTTCCTCGTTCCGGTTTTTAACAAGCCATTAAAACTTCACTGTAACTGGATAAAACAATAGATTTAGTTTCTCGTGATTTTTCGTTCATTGCCGTAGAAATTCTCGGTTAAATTACTCGTTTTTTACAACCCTTTCAGTTCTGGCTTCCTCGTTTTGTTTCTTTGTCTGCTTAGTACTTTTCTCTGGATCTTATGTCATTGTAACGACTGCGCAGAGTTATACGTTCAGAGTTATATACGCAAGGTCTGGCGAAACTGGTGCATTTCTGGCGTGATCGTGGGTACTTTCCTGTGGGAAAACGCACCGGATAATGGTTTCCGAAGGGGCAGTTCTCGCAACAATTAGCCCCAACGTGTCCTGGCCAGACGCCAAAATCTCTCTATATCTTTTACTCCGTACCGTACACTTTCCGTGATCTATCTCGCAACTCTCTCGGCATATACACAACGAGATTCTCATGCCTACGTAGGAACTAAATGGGAAGTTTTTACTGCCTGAAAAAAGACCTAAAAATTCTATGCGCAATCTCCTGTCTCGTAGATGGAAAATCCTGAATAAAATACGTCAGTGAACATTTTTTGGAATTTCTTTAGCACGAATTGGATTGATTTTTTTCCGTTTTTTGTTCTTCAACGCGCTGCATGAAAATATTTTGATCTCTCTCGCAAATTCGAAGCAACGCTTAGTCCAAACTTGTTCACGCTGAGACAACACCGAAAAAATCAGTAATGAAAAAAAGGGGAGACACAGCCCGCTACTTCTACGTACTGCGGGATCATCTCTCGATGCTCGTCGCATATACTGCGAGATTAATTTTGCCCCCGGCTGTATTCCCATCTTTTTCTCTCGATAACTGAAAGCGTGCGCTCGCGCAAATGGGGGTGTTCATCGGGCGCAGTGTGCTGGCAAAAAGCTTTTAATCACCACGCAACGATCGGCTTTTAGAGTTTCTCTTTCCTTTTTACACAACGCCCTCTTCTCCGTCCTTTTCCCTTTCTCTCTTTGTCTCTCTCTTCTTTTATTTCCTCATCTGATCCATTCGGCTCACTAATTGTTTCATCTCCGTATTGCCGTTGGAGAGCACCAGCAGCGCGCCTCGTTTCTTTCCTCGCATGCTCAATCATCGTTGATTCGACTGCAACGATGATTTTAGTCCGCAGTTTATCGTTTTCTGAAATACAATTTTCTTACTATCCAATCCCAATCCGGGAATGATCCAATCACGTGAAATAATTTCGACGATGAAATTGTCAAGAGCCGTAAATATCACATGTTATTGGTACGATTGAGAAAATGTTAAAAAATTGTTTTACGGAAGATTGACTTTTGCTTCGTATATCTGGAATGCATTATTGTGATTATACCGAAAAATAATTTATATTCCGCAACGTTCGTCACAGTCGTAATTCTGATAATCTTCCACCCGAGCGACGAATATTCATCTTCGGAAGGACAATTTTCTCAGAGTGGCGATTGATTTATCGATAATTTGATCAGTGACATTTTCTCTGCAACAATGCACTTCGATATTTTCATATCGCGGATGGATTCGTATATTACGCGTTCTCTTGTTCTCGTTGCAACGGGGAAATGGAATAAAAGCGAATTTCTTCCAGACCATTTGGCATTTCCCGTGCGTGCACGAGGCCCGATACGAGAACGCGATACCCACCAAATTGCAATACCCGAATACCAGAGACGAAAGCATCGCATTAATAGCGTCGTGTAGGTCTATTAGCCGATATCTGGCCAGCGCTCGACCGCTCAGAGCTCACGACTCGGTGACTCGGACCTTCTGCTCTTTCGCTACGTTTTCCTCTGCTCCGGCCATTACTTCGCTCGTGTGTATCCTCTGTCACCCTCGATGCTCTTCCGTCCAGCGGCACTCTCGATTTTCGCAAGGAAACGCAATTAAGTAAATCCACCCCCGTGCATGTTCCGAAATTAACGGCGATGCTTCGGTACACGAACTTCCCTTCGGCCTATCCGACCCTCGAGCTTTTTGTCCACACGTCTTGTCAATTGTGTGAGTGTGTGTACACTCGATGTACACGGAACTGAATCGCCTTACCGGTTCACGAACCAATTTCCCACCCTCTATCGTGGAGAAGTCATTACTGACCCGTATGTATCGACCCATTGCAACCTCTCCGTGAATTCTGGCTCAGGGGGGATTTGCTCCGGGGCACAACAAACGTGGTGCGCTTTCCCATTTCTGAGGCGCTCCCCCTCGAGACATATCGACTGGTATACGGCCTCGCACATATCAATTTCAATATTACTGTTTTATCGTCTTCCCTTCGAATCATTGTTCTGTATGATTGCTCGTAATTGCGCGACAGATTCACCTAATCGTTTTCGTGTTATTCTTTGCTCTTTTCCCTAACTCATTCTCGCAATCTTTCTTCTCTGCTGCTAGAGTTTTAGCATTGAGTGAGATATTTAGAAGTTCCGGCGGCTGGACTGGCCCGCCTCTCTTTCCTCTTTCGAGCCCTCTTAACGGAAGCCCTTTTAATTTTCGTTTCGTCGAATTTCAGAGGTAACCTACAAATAATACTCGGGACTGCGAAACTCCTTGAGGAATGGAGATGGACGACTTTGCTCATGAGAGAAATGGTCTTCGAGCTTACTGAACGATTTCATAATTACATGCTCATGAGTCGTAAACTGTTTCAATAGCCAGGCAGAAAAGAGCTTCGAAACGCCTTCCGCACGCTGTGGCTCACTTCAGCTCATTCCATAGCTCTCTCTTCTCTCTTTCTTTCATTCTCTCGTACTTCTGCACGTCTGCATATCTCTGACGATTCCATGTTACACCTTCTGTATAACAGGTTACACGCTCAGTTACTTTTCGCTCTTTAGAATCCTTATCCGCTTTAAAATTACTCCTAGGTGCCGGCTTGTCATTATAATCCGTTTATATGGATTGAGTTCACTTGAAATATCTCGTCAGTTCGTTTTTTGTATTTATTTTTCAAAAATTATGAGACAAATATGAGTTTTCACGATGCATTGTTTTCTCCGTCAAAAATTAAAAAGAAAAAAATATTATTTTCGCAAACAATAGTACCACTTTCAGTAATTAAAAACAGGTGCCGCGTTCATTGTGCCGATGTCATAGAGACGGTGTGTATGCTCCGAAATTGGAACACGGAAAATATGAGCGAGAATAATAACGTGAAAAAAAACGAGAAACAAGTCCTGGGGATTTCTGATACGTCATAGGGAAACAAAACAAAAAGGTGGAGAGAAACAAAATATGGACGTACAGCTAAGCGTTGATTTGGAATAAAGTATGTCAGTCGTTGAATTAACTGAACGATACAAAGTGCGTAATTAATAAAGTTCACGAAAGCGTGTGCTAAATTCGCAACACACTTTCTATATACAAATATATAATTAAAAGTTTTACACCAAACTTTCCGACCATTGAATTTATAATATATCGATTTTCTTTGATTCTTTTTATGTTTTTTTTGCTCAACCCGCGCTTAAAATTTAAAGTTTTTTATTGGCATTTTTATTCGTCCGTGACCATTTTTTTCCACGGAGTGAATAGCAGCGCAACGCGTCTCACGTATTTCCCGAGAAAATGACAGCCCATCTTTTCTTCCACCTTTTGCTCACTTATAGCTCACAGGTGGCAATAAGTTGAGTTTTAACCCGATTCACCGGCGCGCAAGAAATTGTTTTATTTTATATTGCCCTCGGGGCCGTCGCACGGTGGCTTTCACTAGTCGTCTACAGCCATGCGATGTTCAACCTCTGCTACTGGGGCACCTCAACTTTCAGATGATTTCATTTACTCTTCGTGCTTTGACTTAGCTCGCCCGCACTCTGGAGTACATCTCAGGTACATATACCCGCACGTCCTAGGTCGAGAAATTTTACGTTTTACCATCACTTATTTTTCTTAGAAAATTTTTCTTTTTATTTAATGAAAGAAAATGAAAGAACAGGTATCGATTAGTTTCGTGGCCGGATATTTCTTCCCACAATCAAAAGTCGATTATGAAGTAATTCGATTGTGATCGCCTGTTGCTTTTAAATTGATTTAACATCAAAGCGAATTATATCTAAGATTATTTATGAAAAAAGCCAAAAAAGTGAGAACTATGAAAAAATTGTGAGTAATTTTTATGAAAGTTAACTTTCTGTCTAGATCCTGAGATTTTTTCCTTGAAAGTTTTAAGTTCATGAATACTGACTGTCTTCGTTGATAGCGTCTTTCCTTACTGTCGAACCCTCGTGAAGAAAACGTGTGCCACGATGGTAACAACGGAGGGAGAAAATAGCGAATTAGAGAAAATGAGAATGATAGACGGGAGAGAGTCTGAGTGAGGGAAAAAGGGAAGGCGCACTGTCGCGAAAAGAGAAGAAAAGCGGAGAGTCACCGGCAGGGCTCCATCTCTGCCCTTGACAAATCGATATCTCCTCAGTGGCCTGAAAAACGAAAAGCTGGATACAGCGGTTGGCGGCACACAGCAAGAAAACGATCAATAAATGCATGTAGATTTTGCCGACTCCGTATTTTTATGAATGATTGAAAAATTTGTGACTGCTGTGATTGAAAATCGTCGATATCGCCAAAAATGTCTCCTCGACGAGTCGCACCGTTACGATGGAATCCGCAGGAGTTGAACGCAGCCAGGAAGCATGTCCGAATCGATTATCCCTCAATGGATGAAAGAGGGAAATTATTCTCGTTGTGAAATATTCCCGAGGTTGATTGAGACTAAAACTCCTGGAAGACCTTGCGAACGCTTTGGTGGCTGAAAAAGAGGAAGCAGAATACTTCGCAATCACGATTATATTCAAGGACGCGAGAGTTATAATTCAACTCGATTAGCGAATTATTCGAGTGAAAGGGGTGACTCAGCTTCTCGAGAAAATCCTGAAACTTTTTCCATGAAGAAAAGGAGGGAAATAAGAAGAAGAATAAAAGATGAAAAGTCTTTTCTTATTACCCTTTCTCATATCTCTTGAAAATCCAGGCTAATTTTCTATTTCCTCTTTCTCTCTTACTGGTTATCCCGCCTTCGTTACTCGTTGGAAGTCTTTTCTTGCGGCATTTCAGCGTCAAGCTTCAAATCTGACGAGATTACGGCATCATAGTAAGTCCACAGTTGAGTACGCGATGAAAGATTTTTTTCCTCTTCCTTTTTGCGCTCATCTTTGCATCGCCACTGTTATCTCTTCTATTACTTTTCTTCGTTTATCCTCCTCTCCACCGTTTTTTTCACGACGTTGATGAGGCAAATGAGGTCGTTAAAGAAAGATTTACAGGGATCCTTGTCGCGTCGAGTTAAAAAAGTTGAAAATGCGACAAAAACCGTTGCTTTTCTTTTTCCTCCAATTCAAAATGTCCACAACTTATTTATTCTATACGTTTTCTGTAGAAAAGGAAAAAAACTAAGGAAAAAAATTCGTTAGGTAAACCGAAGAGTTGGTCGTTGCTAGTGCATTGTATACGTGCAAATACAGTTTTTTTTCTCGTACAGTAACGGTGACAGGTTGCATCATATTGGAAACGAAAGATGCACGGATAAATTGATAGGAAGCCGGTAGTTGGGCCGTCGAGGACGGGCTGGCTACGAAACGTCGCGGTGTCGATGGTGGTTCTGACCCCGCCATTCGTTCATATCCGCGCGAAAAACTAATATCGTTTGAATAACTCGATATTTGTGACTGTGTCAGTCAAGCGTCGCTCTATCGGTATCAAGGCAAATGATTGATGCCTATTTTCCATCGTCGCCACGTCACAAGTTTGCATGTTCGGGCTCCAAATACAAAAATATAAGCGCCGACTTCACGGTGCGACTGACAATGGGTTTGCACTGACAAACAAAAAATCATCCGTTCAGCGTACTCTTTTGACTATTCTGCGATCAAAACGTGCCCAACACGACAGTGCGGCCGGCTCTCCATTTCATTCCAATCAAGGATAGGACAAGTGTGCACAGTGACAAAGACAAACATACGCTGTTTCGTCCCGATCGTTTTTCGCTTTTCACGCTATATTTTTCGTTTCCCAGCGCGGATAGTCCATTTATTTGTACGTCCGTTTGAAAAAACAGAAAGCAGGAAAAATGTTTTTCCTTCAAAATTCGAATTTTTCGAAGTGATTTTTATTTCGCTGTCAAAACCCGCATAAAATAAATTATTTCTGGGAGCGTATTTTTTCACATGAAAACTACATTTCTGCTATTCGTATTTTTTTTCGTGGTCTCTCTTTTCCAAAGTGCACTATGTACGTTCTTCGGTTTAATATCCGTGGTTCATACACGACCGAAAACGATCACATGCCCGCGAGACTTTTCGCCTACTTGGCTCGGTTCCTCGGATTGTGCCAACTTTTCCAGCGTTGTAACATTTATCACAATAGGAGAAGGGAACGAGAGGCGAATTTCAAATGCGAAGAAGAAAGAAATTTTTGCACGTCGAATGACCCAAATGTGGAGTCACCAATAGGAAGGAAATTCTCATCGTCGCGGTGGAAGTAAAGTTTCTCTTAAAAAAGAGCCGCTAAAGCCTCAAGCTATGTACGGATCTTTCGAGTATAGGCTTTTTTCCCGTTAAACGAAAAAACGTCATATGCTAGTTTTTTTTCTCTGTGAAAGCCCCCGCTTGGTGTCTTGGTGTGTGCTCCATCAGCGTCATCAGCGCTCGCTGCATCCAATTGCATGCACTCGGAGTGCACCCGAGTCCGGATTTCTCGCGCCCCATTATACGGCCCGCTTTCGATCTTGAGCACATGCTAAAACGGACTTATGGACACATTTATATAAGAGCTCGCGAACGGAGAGACTCACATGAGCTCGTGTTGCCAAGCAGGCGGATCGGTATACGCTCGTAGTCGCGAATGCGAGTCACAAAATGAAACGGAACGCCGCAGGCGTGGCTTCCACCAGCGTCGAGCGTTTTCCCTCTTCAACAGAGAAATATGAAAACTCCAGAGGCGGTTTTAATTTAGCCACAATGTCTATTGTGCTGAGATGAGCCGTGCACTCTCGCGCCGCTTCCTTTTCTCTATGTCTCACTATCCGGAAAACAAAAGAAAATCTTCAGACTGCATTGAGAATCTCACTGTATTCACGGGAGGGACAGAAAAACGGGAATGTACGGGAGGAAATTCTCTGTCAGAAGGCAGAAAGGAAACTTTGAAGAAAATGTATTGGCAAAAATTGGAAAAAAAATTGAACCAACAATTAATGGCGACTTTTCTTCAAAATCTCAGAACAAAAAATCCTTACGCGACGAATTAATTTTTTTCTTCTCTAAAAACGATCGTTCCACTTCTCAGTAAAAATCCCCGTGATCCTAAACGGAAGAAAATGGAGATGAAAAACATCCGATTGAACTTTTATTGGTCGTTCTTCCATGCTTCTTCCTTCCCTCGTTGTTTTTTTATCGCAACTGCGCACCGATGCTCATCCCTCTTCATTTTTTCATCTCTGCAAATCGACCGATGTTTGATATTCCGATCCAAGTTTTTAATATCTGGCAAGCTACGGACTTTCAGTTTTGCTTCCCTGGAGTGCACGAGTCCGTATATATAATACGAAAATTCCCATATGCTCAATTTTCCCTTTTCACCCTTCCTGCAGTCTGCCTCTCTTCTTCTTTAAGCACCGAAAAGTACACGGGGAATGGCTGTATATTCCAGCTATTTCGAACGATTATCGTGCCTATACATACCTACATTTACAAACCTACACACATACATAGACATACTAGCCTACGCTTACGAGTATTATACTTTATTTTACCCGCGTATTCGACTTCTCATCCGAGAGAGAGAGACATAGCTTTTAGTTCGCCTCTTGCATATAATCCGTGCTCTCAGAATCATATCATTGTAAATATGTATTATATATATAACACTCATCGCATTCACTATATACACTCGAGAGCAACTCTTCGTGAATCGTTTGTGCGTTTAATGAGCACGCAATCGCGCAGGAAAAGTGGCTGCGGTTGAGGATCCGCTCTGCCTTCCTGTCCTCTTCTGGACGCTCGATTCGCGAGTGAACGTCCTTATGTACCAGACTCCGAGACAGAGCAATAATATCGGCGCAGCTACGTAAGAGGAAAAGCTCAAACAAACTTTGTATACGTACATATATTTCTCGTATTCTAATAATAATATGTATAGAGATTTTAAAACTTTTTTGCTCGTTTGAGTCGTTTAGTGGAACGTTTAATAAGGACTCCTATAATTAACCCTTTCTGAATAAATGGTTGCAATTGGGCAAGACTCATCTCTCATTGAAATATTTTATTTCATGTACCTTAAAAAAATTTAACCTTTAGTAATTTCAAGACAGAGATATCAATGTAAATCAGAATTGTATTGACACTGACAAATCGATTGCACTTGTGGAGAAAAATATCTTCAGTTGCTTTGTACAGTTTTGACCTGAATTCACACTTTATACACTACTAAAACAATATTACTGGAAAATGTATATAATGTATAAATGTATAGGTATTACATAGGATTTTCACTTCTGAGAGTCGAGTACACTTCGACATGGACCATATAAGATGGCGATAAAGAGAGCCATCACAAATAGCCCGAGTGGCCAATGTTTTCCGTTGAACGAGAGCATTTCAGCTCATAAAATCGTAGGATACGTTCTAACGTGTAGGTCGCATTTATCAGTCGAGTTATACCTACCATCTCATCTTTTTCTTTTGGTCCATACTTCATTCGATTCTGGAGTGACCACTCTTTCCTCGATCTCAAGTCGACAATAACTTCACAATCTAAAATTGTGGTTTGGAGACATAATTTCATAGCTGATGACTCACATCTCCCAAAAGGTAAGAGTGTAATAGTTTTCGTGCAAATATAGTAAGCTCGCACATTAATTATTTTAAGAGTTGTGGAACTCTTGCGAGTATCTAAACATGGGAGATAATGGTATCGTAAGAAAAGTACCGGATCGTAAAGTTGGTTCAAGAATGTTATGTTAACGTTATACTTACGAAAACATTTTTCATGGTAATTTTATTATTTTCTTGAAGTAAATTAAATTAACTGAATTTTTAAATGTTATCTCTTTTTTACAACTATTCATCTTCAAATCTATACAACACTATATTTCGATGAACATAGTTTCTCATTTTTTGAAATCCTCTTTACGAGACTTTAAGAGACCTTTTCAAATACCTATATGCCATACAGATTGGTATACGAGTTCTTTATCCAGGGAGGGTTACGAGCAGGCACAGGTCGATAAAAGTCATTCGTCGTTACATCCAATACTGAGGATAGAGGGAAAGAGACAGAGAGTGAAAGTGGTCGTGCGATAGGGTCGACTGATAGCGTCGTAGACGAAAAGAGAGAGAAGGAGAGAAATACAGACAAGGGATTGACAACGGTTGGTCAAGCATTCGAAAGTCACGAGCGCAGCGCGCGCATACCGCGTTTCGAGAAAAAGCCTTCCCGTTCGCCGGTTTAGAGCTCTCGCGAATCTCTAATCTAGGGAGATTACGTCCTTTTAATCCGCAAGCAAGGGATAAAAAAAGAGCATACGAATATGTATATGAACGTTGCTCCATACACGTAGAATCCGGCGTTTTTAGGTACGGGATTTCTCATGCAGTTGCAGGGTCCGCAGCTTAGCGGTGCGTCTACGTGCGGATCTCTCGGTTCTGTCTGCTCGGTCACACTGACCAAAGCTCCACTGTTCCATTAATTTTTTTTTTTCGTTCGCATTTCTGCTGTCGCATTCAGTCTACATCGTTTCCTGCTTTTCTCCGTTTTTTCTTGTTTTAAGTTTTGTGTATACTTTTATTTCTTCTCTTTTTAAATGAAAGTGAAAATAAAATGACCCTGATGGGATATACTGAGAGTCGGGATTCGCGACAACAGACCGGATTTTCCTCGCGTGCATGAGAGAGGAAAAATTCCAGGAGGGGATGATGTGCACGACATAAAAGTGTTACGTCGCGCTTCGCACTGAATTTTTATCCTTGACGCATGACATGCAAAATTCACCATTATATACCTTAAAAACCGGAATAAAATATTCTATTCTTCTCGAAATATGCTTTTACCTCTTGGATAGGATTGATACACTCCATTCCTAAATAAAACAGGAGTACTAAAAAATTCACGTGTACAATGTGTACATGTGCATCAGAGTGTTTAAATTCTGATCGAAAATTTTAGGAAATTGAAAAAAAAAATTACGCACGACCGATTATGAATTCCCAGAAATTGACGGTAACGGAAGAGGGTGATTATTTCTATTTTTCATCATCTATCATCTATTTTTCAACTACTTGAATTGGCTACTATCGAACGTTACTATTCTTAAAGTTAACGGAACATTAATTTCGAGAAATTTTTGGTAACGGAAAATAATGTTCAATCTACATGAAACTACAGTTTTGATAGAGAAGCCACATCGTTTCATACAGAAATATTTTTTTACGCATGCGGAAAGGGATTCTCTTTAAAAAATTCGTTTGCAACCTAGGAAGAATGTATTTTATTTCATAATGAAAAAAAAGATCTTTTGAGTTAAATATGAAATTTTTCAAATCATGCAGTTCATACTCTAAGTGAAAATGTTCAACTCCGGCTTCCGGTTGAATTAGAATTGGTTTATCTAATATTAATAATTTTGGACTCTCGCACCCCTGTAAAATTAATTCTCGTTTTCTTCAAAAACAATACTTTTCCTTGGAAATATCGATATACATTGCGTACGGCTTGTGAGAGATGTATGGCGTACTTTTTCGCTGCGCATCTACATATCGTTATTAAAAGCCAGAGACCATATGTAAAGCGTGAAGGTTGCGGCGTATCGAGAGGGAGACGCGAGATAAAGAGCATGCGAAAGAGAGCGATAGGAGGTTGCCGCAGAAAAGCCGCGAGTTCGGGATGGGGGCGCGTATTTGCAATGAAGCAATCGCTTTTCATTAGCCGCGTTTGCTGGGTGAATGGCACAATATACAACAAGAGAGGAAGAGAAAGACAGAGAAACAGTGCGAGGAAGAGCAAAGGGAGGAGAAGCGACCCATTGCCAAGCCGCGAACGCGACGAGGCATTCGTTAATTAATTGGCGCTATTTTCATAAAACGTTGGGACCGCCGGCGACCACAGGCAATTCCTGGTATATCTATCCCCTCTCTCCACATACGTATACTTATATTTTATATCTGCATGCATACAAACACATACATTCAATATGCAGCATACATTCATACATGTATCGCGAATGAATATATGTAATATTCCTCGCCGATCCTTTCTCTGCCCGACCTTTTTCTCTTTCGCCCTATTTCTCTTCCTCCTCCTCCTCCTCCAACCCATTCGAGCATTTTTCGACAACGAACTGTCCTCCAAACTGGAGGGGAGAACAATTTATATGTATATCGAGAGCTACGTTCCGAGCTTTCTCTTTCTCTTCCCTTGTTCATTGTTTCGCTGATGTACAGTTCATACGCTGGGAGGCCCTATCCCCGCGAGCTCTATATACACAATTCAGAAGCTTCATATATACATAAATCTACGTATAGCAAGCCATTCGCAAAATCACCGGGTCATTTTGTTCACCCGAAAGCCTGAACCTTCCTCCATATGTACCATCGGGATTTCTACGATGGATGCACCGAAAAGTTTATCATCATTAACGGCATATTCGCGTTCAACCGCTATTTTTACTCACGCGCGATATATTTTCGTAAAATATGCAACAGCGCGGAAATATAGTTGAAGGTATCTATACCGAATATATTACGGTAATCAACAAACTCCATAACGTTTCAAGTGGCAGGAGATAAAAAGATTTTCTGTTAAAAAAGTAACAAATTTTCACTGAATTTCATTTCTATCCTGATAACGATTTTCAATCATTTTAATTGTCTCGCAGTGAGATATTTTTCTGAAAGACCGAAATTTGGTCAATCCAAAAACGTCTCCCTTCGTCAGAGTGAAAGGAAATGACAGTTGAGTGTATCAAGTCCTGATGTGTGTAACGCGGCATCCAGCGCGAAGAGGCCAGAGGCAAGGGAAATGGACGAACAATGAATAGAATAGTCCGTGATCGGGGATGCGAAGGTGGCTCGTCGTTTTGTCGTTCTTTGGACGTCGCGATGCTTCCTCTGCAATGTCCTCCGATACAAAAGTCACAATATCACCCTTCTTCCAATATACACGCCACGTCTGTCCATTTCGGGTAATATGTCGGCTATTAGCCGGCATCCGCCCTCCTCGCTGTGTCCGTTCACGTATAGCGGGGCATTCGCAGTCGATGGGCTCGAATTTGGAAGTGAGAGTCACAGGGCGCGATATATCGATCGTACTCGGAAATAATGTCTATACTATACATGCTACACGCTTATACACACTCATGTACCAAGCACAAACGTAAATGCTGATGGAAGAGATAAAATAGGACAGATTTCCGCACGGCCTTTTCCCTCGGGACAAAGTGCGATTTGGCACTTTTGACGTACGACGAAATAGTGAAAAAATACAGAGTGCAAAATCCAAAAAAAAAACTAATTACGCAGACTGTACGAACCAACCAATGTACTAAATGATTCAACTTTTTCTGTGCAATAACAAATTGCAGTTTGCACGTTCTTTTAGTCTTACCATTAATTTTGTTCGTGTATCCTGTTGACGTAATTTTACGAAGATTCTTCGTATCGATAGAAAAATGTGCGAATATACTCAAAGTTTGAAACGTCTTCCATTAGAGTTGCTTTATGATAGACAATAAAATCATATAGTGTCGCAAGCAGATTACGAAAGAAAAGAAAGAACATACGAGAATATGCTGAACGTGCAGAAAAAAAGAAAATTTTCCTCATTCAACACCCCACTCATTCCTTGGTACGTCTATTTCTTAATCTTCCTAAAGATAAGTAAAAAATGAGGTTATTGAAGGAATTGCCTGAATATTTTAATATCTTTCAATGATCAACATTCTTTTACAACCGCAGTCTCCGCGGACATGTCTCCTGGAAGTAGTCGAAAGTGATAAATGCGGGTACAGTGACAGTGAGATTGGGAGACGAATGGAAAGAGGAGAGCGAGGAAGAAAAAGCGTACGCAAAAGTCTGGAAGCTCTTGGGATTCGAGGTACGAAACGTGCCATGCTAGAAAGGGTATATTACCGGAGTGTCGAGAGAGAAGAAGAACCGTTTCTCGCGCAGTCACTATTTTATCTCTTTTTCCTTTGTCTCTCTCCCTCCTGGGTTCTTCCACTTTTCCTAGCTTTTTCTTTTCGCCTTCGTGTATAAAATCCTGAACGACCGCGAGGACTCTTCGCGAATAGCTGAGTCGACGTACCTTGTACCGGCGTCACCATCGCGTCGCCTTCTCGTGCCAGCCTCTGGGTTCATTAGTTCACGCAAATGAAGCGAAACCCCGGCACACTCGTGTCGATATCCTCTCGTTTTGCTCGAGACTCCTCTTTCGTCCCTTGCCTACCTCCTCGCCCGTCGTTTCCTCGACAAAACCGTACTCTGCACGCCGATTCCACGACCACGGATAAACCTAGAGACAAGACTTTTATAGCGTAATTCTCTGACTTCGCGAGATGTTCGTCGCTTATTCCCAACTTCATTTGAGAGTCAATGGGGGAATGAAGAATCCAGGAATCTCAGGACTTCCACAAAGCTCTTTATACATTCGCGATCTTGCGAATTTACTCTGTTAACGTTTCCTTGTTAGTTTCTCACGAAAGTAGGAAAACAGAGACTGCGTTTAGTTTGAGAAAAAAGATATCTTACTTGAAAAAAAAATAAAATGTCCAAGAGAGCAGCTGAATGTCATCGATTTATCGAATTCCATGAGCAACACTTGCTCATACACCAAAAAACTCGAGTGAATTCACGTGATTCGGATATTTCGCTCGCGTCATCGGAATACTAAGCGATAAAAATATCGTTTCCAAGTCCGGCTGCATATCGAACCCGCTAACTCGTGAACTGCATATGCGAACGTGGAATATTTGTTTTTTGTCAAAAAATTTTTTTTTCTCGCAATAGTTACACTTGTAATGCACACGTAGCATATTTGAACGTGTTATACGTTATTTTCCATATGCATATATTGACCTGGTAATTTACAAAACAATTTCTGTCCTCTGTAGCCGAATTTCATTGCGAATAGATGTAATTGCGAAAAATAATTGATATTCCAGTTCCTATCAGTCTATGTGATATTAATATTTTATTCATTTCTGTCTGTTTCAGGTAAACAAATGAATGATTTTCTTGGGCCTTATTTACATAATATTTCGTCTGACAATTTTGCTACTAAAGGTATAGTGATTCATAATTTTTGAAAACAAAGACATTTAAAAGCGAAATTACGTAAGAATAAAATCATAAAAAATTAGATGTTGCCGAAGTCTTGCTCTAAATAAAAAAATCCAATCAAAATGAATTTTTCACGAGTCTAAAATCCAATTTTTGTAATTTACACATACAATAAGTGCTTGGTTATCAGTCGTACAGCACGTATCACGTTTGGTGGGACTCAATAAACTAAAATTACTCAACGTAAAAAATTGCTCATGTGGAGAAATTCAATTTGAACCGTGAGTGCATTCTATTATTCCTACAGTTGGATTCGAGCTAGATTGCTTCAGTAACGCATTTAAAAGCTCGAAAATACATCGGTATATCAATGTAAACAAAATCCTCTTTGCACACAGAAGCAAATGCAGATGAGAGCATCTAGAAACTTGTGTGTATATGTATACGCCGATGAGGCAGAAATCTGCTCGCTCCACCCTGCACGTTGTTTCATTTCCTATTTCATTTCCGATGGGAGGCCATTTGAATACCAGCTACTCAGTGCTCTCAAATACGGCATCTGAGCAGTAAACTCTCGAATCAGCGGTACTTCTCGTCTCTTGGCCCGAAACACCTTGAAGTGTCACTTTTTATGGTTATCATCTACAAGTAGACATAGAACAGAATCGATTTAGACGAGATAATCAAATTTCCCAGTTGAAATATCTTATTTCGTATTAGACGAGTGGTTTCGCTTCCTGAAAATTTCTTTCATTTATTATATTTTTGTAATTCATTGTGCTATAGCTTTGAATCATTCAAGAAATTACTGAAAACATGCTGCAAAAGGTGAAAACAACTTTGGCTAATTAGAGAAAAATATATCGGAGAAAGAACCGAGGTATATGTATAAACTTGTCAGGAATTCCGTGTAAAAGCGACCTGCGATCTGAAGCATGTATCAATATTTGCTTTTAATTTGATGGATTCATTAAAAGCCATAGAAGGAGTATCTGCGACGACAAAGTTTCTCTCTGTCTGGTTAGTAACGGAACTGCCATTGCTAAGACTGTTTTCACTTTCTCCTTTACACACCTTTCTGTCTTTCTCCGTCTATCTCTACCCTCGTCAATTAATTAATGCTTCGGGAAATTTCATTACGTATGTATGACATCAAGAGACAAAACTTCGTAACAGTAAGTTGAGTTCAAATAGAATTCGTGAATGATGCTTCCACGGTCGGTACGCAATGGTTAGTTAAACAAACCATCTTGTGCTACATGTTTCGAAAGTATTTTCGCTCTCTAAAGCCATCCATTACCTGAAAACCTAATAAAAACCGAATGGTACCGAAAGTATTTTCATGAAAGTAACATTCAAAATATTCAAAAATTCACTTAGCTTAAAAATAAGCAAGAATAATTATCAGTAATGTTCATTAATTTTATAATTGTCATTCCATGACTAGCACTTCCCAAATTACAAATCTATTTCAATGTTTTACTACATTTAAAAGAAAAAAGAAAGCTCCGTTGAAACGGAATGTATTGTACTTTTCAACAGGGCTGAGTGATTGTTTAGTGAAATTCATGAAATGGCTTTTATCGGGACTCCATACCGTTTGAACAAACGACGCGTGTAGTCTAATCTCGTGAAAATATCCTGACAGGAAAGCCTAAGCGACAGGATCGTCACAATGTATCGGTGCAGACGGCTAAGTAACAGGTGGCACGTAAAAAGGTGAATTGCGGTGAAGATAGACGGTTCCATATATGATTTGCATTCTTGGATGCTGCAGCGAGTTTATTACCCACATTTCGTGCGTATGCATACAGACGAAAGACAATGTATATGTTAGGGGATAAGGGAGCTATAAACTCTCGTACACAGCCAATTTCACTCACCCGTAAAACGTATATCTGTACGAAACAATTCCGGTTATCCAAACACATAAACATACCTCTAACATCTTTGTCCTTCCCGCAATATCGCCATTCCTTGCCGCTTAATACGAGCAAACAATGCAGGATCGTATATTCTCCTGGCTCAAAACCCTTCCACTCGCTTTTCGTACACTAACGATCCTCGCGTTTATCTCGAATAAATATCTTTATCTGACGCGTCTCTATACAGTTCTGATAAGGGCCCGACTTCGACGCGCAGCCGAGTTGTTCCCTCGTTTGATCTTGATTTCTTTAATCGAACGAAACTGCAATTCATGCAGCAAGATGAAAATGTAAACAGAGGAGAGTTTTCAAAAAGATGAAATCGGGTTGGGACAGCTCCTGCTGTATTTTGTAGGGGAAAGAATGAACGCTGATGGAAGAAATCTCGCAGGGACGAGAATTTACGGAAAGGAATAATGCCTGTCGCGTGAGACCTTCCGTGAGACGAAAATCCCAATTCCATGTGATTCATAAAGACCATTAATCATTCCGAATGCTCTCCGAGCTTTGGAATACTCGCTATTCCGGTAGACGAAGGAATAAAAAATATCCAAGTTCTTTTTAAAGGATGCACCTCTCGAGGGAATCTTACAACGGGGCGTTGGTGGAGGAAGAGAAACAGAAAGAGGTCTCTGGACACTGGCCTACACAGGTATAAAGTGTACGTTTAAGACACATATACTTAACTCACGACCTAGTTCCTCTTTCGTTCGTGCCACGAAACGAAATGGCCAATCAACGTTCACGAGTCTATTGGGAGATTGAGGTGTAATCCTGACGGTTCCGAAAAATCTCGAATGAAAGGAGGAAGGAAGGAATAAAATTGCCATCTCACAGCCAGAAGATTAATTTAAAAAAAATACATCGAACTCCACTTGAAGGAGAGCTAAAATAACATTAAATGTGGTAAACTGATGAATATTGTATCAGTAACACATTTTTATTCGACTGATGTATGATTTGTTATCAACGAATACATGTAATTAAAATAATATGTTGCCTTATCTTGAAGAGGTTCTGTCTTTGTCTATCTTATTAGATGCGACTCAATTGACGAAAAAAAATTCGACTCGACCAAATTGACTAATACTTTTTTCTAATACGTTTTCGTCTTCGGCTCCATGAAAGTCGTCCCTTTTTTTCACTCAAAAGTGGTATAGTCCTTACAGCTTGTGTCTGTATCTCTTATCTCTCGGATAAGAACGGTGATAATAGAAAAATTTGGTTGAGCCTGGCGGCGACAAAAACCGGTTACGCCTTCTTCAGATTTCTCATTATCTTAATGACAACTACCCAAAATTTTTCTCGAATCGATTAATTTCGTTCTCGATTTGCCTCTCTGCCATATATCTCAAAACCTTGTGCCGTAAATCTCACAGTCGTTGTTAATTTTTCAAAGTTTTTCTTTCCTCAATCAAAGTCGAAGTTATCAGCCTCGTATGCTTTATTTATATGCTGGCATTTACTCTTTTCACAGTAGAATACTGAGATCATAAAAAATTTAAGAAATTTTTAGGGTAATAAATCACTCTATTTGGTACTCAAGTAACTGTAAAGATAAGGGTGGAAATAAAAACGGACTGGAAAAAGAAAAAGAAACGAGTGAGGTAGAGGTCAGAAAATGACATGAAGAAGTTTCGAAACCTTTAAAGCTCTGGAGAGCTTTACGTACTGGTCTCCGAGTTGAAATTGCTTGGGTCCGCCGCAATACAGAATTCCTTTGAGCTCATCGCATGGACCTCCACCGTTCGCCAATACGTCAGAGAGCTCCGATGGACAGGATGCGACCATTAACGTGACGGAAAGAACGTACGACTAAGCCTGAGCGCATCACCATTTCAGTCTCAGCTCGCCATGCATACTCAATCCTCGAGCGTTTTACATTCGAAGACGTTGCATCGTGTCTTGCGCCTCGATATAAATACCTGTTCCCTCTTGCTGGCAGTTTCTCGCTCTCCGTGTCGGCATGCCGTGCGTCCCGATTACGAACACCCGGCCATAAACTTTATGGCGCATATTATTTTCAGCGTTCTTGTCCTCGTCGTTTTCCTTCGACAACGCGGATTCTCGTACTTGCGAACGAACCTATCTGTCGCGCATGCAGAGGAGAAGCCATTTCGACAAATATCCTATCCGCCACCTTAACCGAAACTTCGCACCCTTTCGCCTTGTTCCATCTTCCGCTCGGTTCTCTCCTTATACCTTAAATTGAGATTCCAGACGAAATGTATTTGTGTACGCGCTTGTCCTGACAACCATTAGCACGCTATTAGGTAAGATATTTCTGTGGAGAGGGAGGACGAATGCAAGCTCGAAGCGCAGACGAGACCCTTGACTTGCTCTCTCTTCTTTATCTATTTTCGTGTTCTCTTCGCTTGGTCTCGCGTGATTTGTTTTTTTCACATCGTTCACTTCACCATCTCTCATTCTCGACCTTTATTGCATGTCGATTAGATTAAACCACGGTTGTACGGACTCGTCAAGTTTCTTCAATAAAAAGGGCGTAAATCCACTAATAAAGTGCCTATGTTGGAATTATTACGTTTCCTTGCAGCAACTGTTCCTTGAGATGTGCTATAACACATTACTTTTATCTTATGTCAACCATGTTATGTATGTATATAGGCTCAGTGTGCAAGCAAACGACCATCAAGTTTATTCATGAAGAGCAAGATCCATGCATACTTTTGTTATCGCGGTTTCCGTTTGCATTCTTGGTGTCCCGACAAATTCGTTTAGACGTCACTATACTTTAACAATTATAAACAATTTTTTTAAATATTCCTACTAGATTTCAAACGAAAAATGTATTGACCATATCAACTAAGATTTCCATGAAATTCCACATCAATCATTGACGAAGTAGCGAAAAGAAAACAAGATGAGACGTACGATGAAATGAGTGGAAGACTCGATTTCAGTATCTTGGGAGTTGGAATGAACTCTATGTGTGTATATAATAATGCAGGAATAGAGAGAACAAAGAAAAAATACCGAAAGAAAGAATTGAATGCAGCCGCTATATAGACACTAATAGTGTGCATTTGAGTTGATGTATCATCTGGTGACTTCGTGAAGGATGGCAGACATATCAGGATCCTATCACAGATAATAAATAATTCATGTCTACGTGTATATTCTCCCAACAACTCTTCAAGTGTCTCCTGATTCTTCTGGCCTTCCAGTTTCTTCACCGCCGCCGCGGTTGTATAGCGAATGTCCATCTATTCGTTCCGGGCTTTTACCATCGCACATTTCTCTGTGTACTCGCCGTCATTGTCCTCTCCTTTTTCTCCTTTTATTCGCTTCTTCTTATTCTTCTTATATCCTCTTCTCCTTTTCTCTATTTTGTTTTGGAATCCGGCTCGTTGGATGTTTATGCCCCCGCACGAACGCACTCGCGTCTAGTTCCTTCGTATCGTTTCTCGAGCGGAGCGAGCGAAATGGTTTTGCCAAACGTGTATATCGCTGAAGAACAGTATCGGTAGCAATTTATCTCGAATCTCTCACTCTTGTCTCTCCTCGAGACATCATGCACTCACGTCGACAAAATAAAATGTTTCGCGCGCTCCGAATCCCTTTCGTCTTGATCGGGGATTTCATAAGAGTCGGAAGCAATTTTCCATCACGAATGAAAAAACATTGATGTGAATTTATCATCAATTTTTTTTTGTTCACGACTATATTTGTTTTTTTTGGACGTTTCAATAAAAGAAAGGTCGGTTTTTTGTAGTTTTTGATGGTGAAAAAACATTAATCCTCACCGAAATATACGACCACATTTTTCCATCGCGTATTTGATCATACTGCATAAAAGAAACCACTGGACAGCACAGATTTCGTTTTTGTATTTTTTCGATCATTTGTCCATTGTACAGAATAAAAAACTTTTTTCTATCCTCTTGCACAACTATTTTATTTATCAAATATCGATATCGAAAAAAAAATCTACCAAAGTCACTCGTCACAGTTGGACGTTATTTTTCTCCAAAATTTTTTGGCGTATTTCCCCCTACCCTACCGAAATTTATATTCTGACTTTGGCTTTTAATATTTAAGCTATTGTTATTGCGTTTCGCAGTTGCGCAGTGTATACAATATGGATTGAAAAAATCATATATATATTCCATGCCGTTTCATGGGCACTATAGCTAGCGTGGCCTGTGTGACCATTCTGTGCGGAAGCTTAATTAATTTCCGGTTTCATACGTTCGTCAACAGTGTCCCAAAAAGCATCGCAAACTCCGGATACGTATGTTCACCATACCGTCACTTTAATTAATTATTTCATTTTAAGAAATCCGTTAACACACCTCTATTTGTTATTTTCACTTCAAATGCTTCACCGGATCGTTCCGGTGTAGAAATTCTAATAACTTTGTGTTATCGCTGTAAGCAAACATTTTTTTCATCTTTTTTATACAGGTGAATCATCGACTATCTTAAATTATTGAAAAATGAATCTAAAATCAGATATGTTTTTTTTTCTCATGGTCGAACTTGATGCTTTAAACAGTTATGAGCTACGTCATGTAGTTTCCTCGCAAGTTTCTCTGCCAGTATCAAAATTGAGGATCTTCCCCAACAATCGCAAAATTTCATTAGGACTTTTGTTTCACACTGAGTTATGCTGCATGTGAATTCCTTGTTTCTGCATTAGGAAGAGTGTTACTAAAAAAATATGATAAAGGGAGTAGGCGCAAAACAAGAAATAACGCTTCGCTCGAGCGTCGCGAGAGCCTAACGATGCGTTTATATCGAAGTGATTTATGCGACACACGTGCGTCCGATATAGTGCGGTAGCAAAGGCTCACTTTTTCTCTCGTTCATCCATGCGTGTACGCGGTGAAGACCGAATACGAGGACGATGAACGAGCGACAACTATTACGAGAGATCTCAGCCCTGGCGAGAGAGGAAATTAAGTGAACGTCGCTCACGTGTCTGTGTGTGTGTGTGTGCATTCGATAGTGCGATCCCGAGCAAAGCGTTATCTCCATGTCAACGCCATTGTAATGACGAAGTCCGTATTAATTCGTAGATAAAACTTTGCACATTTACTAGACCGTCATCTCCATTGTGTTGATCTGATGCGGATCATCGCACCCCGCTTGAGTCGAATTTGTTATTTTTGATCAAAAAGCTTCTGAAATGATAAAAGTTCCATTCGTGTGAATGGAATTTTTTAAGCCGAAGACATGCTGTTCCCGCAAAACGATAAAGTTCATTCAATGTGCACAACATTTAATTAATTTAAACCTGTCTGCTATACAGGGAGCTTTATCCACGCTCTGACTTTATAAATGACCCTTGATTGGTAGAGTGATGGAAAGATCTTTGAATCCAGATAGTAAATTCCCACGTTAAATGAATTCTAATTCATTCATTGAAAATGAGTCAATGTTTTTAAATAACTTACTGAAATTACTCATTTAAAGGTCATTCACACATTTTACGTTTTAACCATGAACTATGTAAAATACAACTAATTTTTCTCACTTTGAAGTTTGCATAAATTTTCATTGGATTGTTGGAAAAAAATAGCGAAAAAAGTTCTAAAAATATGATTGCGCAAGTTATAATTATGTGCACGATGAAACGTGTGTATAAATCTTTTTCATCCAAAATTGTGAAATCTACCACCCTCAAATGATAAATGACTTACGTAGGTTCAAATACTTACTCGATCGTAGCAATCAAACTGTCAAATGTATGTATGGATGGCACAGTAGAGCTCTGTCCTACGAAAAAAGAACTGGACCGAAAGGAGGAAACTCGTGCTTTTAGTTCCACAGCAAAGCCTCTGAGAAGTTCTTTTGCCGATAGTTATAAATATTTACAGGATTCTGTCGGGGCACGACTGTGAAGAGAGACCCAGTGCGGTTTCCTTGCTTCGCTTTCGTTTTCTCTATCTTCCTTGAGCTCTCGTAGCCTTCGGCGTCCTTGCAGTTTCGTTCCTTTCCTAGGGTTTATCTCTCTCTGTCTCTCTCTCCTTCTTTCGGTTCAATCGAATTCAATTTCGAGAACTCTCGCAAGAGCTGGCCCTAAATTTACTCCGGTTCCTGTCGCTTTTATTCGTGACCGTATCATTCGGCTGTATGTATGCAGCAAGCGATCCAGAATTCAGTCACTCGAATAATGATTTTTCAACAAAAAGACCATGAGACGTGAATAATGTTTTTTATTTGCTTTTTATTAACCTGTTTTTTCATTTGGGCAAATAGAAAGCTTTCGAAAATGTTCAATGTAAATCAATGCAATCCATATTCAGTTTTATTAAATTCAATTGAAAAGAATGATTTGTATTTCATGTGAATATACAACACGTAAGCTTTGAAAATAAATTGATGATTTGTCCTTAAT
This sequence comes from Cremastinae sp. B BG-2022a, assembly GCA_030522605.1. Classification (NCBI taxonomy): domain Eukaryota; kingdom Metazoa; phylum Arthropoda; class Insecta; order Hymenoptera; family Ichneumonidae; species Cremastinae sp. B BG-2022a. Next base: position 138,064 of record JAPYYX010000068.1, read on the forward strand.
TATATTTTTTTGTAGCGACACGCATGAAATTTGTTTACACGCTTTTGATAATCAACAGTACAAAAAATCGAGGACAGCTGCTGAATTTCAGTTAGGAGAAAAAAGGAAACAAATAAAATATGTATAAACATAAGAACGAGACATCCACGCGTCGAAAGTCCCGAAGGAATATCCCGAAACGACATGTGAGGATAAATGAAAGACCACAAATGTGTTTGGATCTTTCGTGCATGGATTAGAGTAAAGTGCACAACTCACGACGTTTCTCGACAGATAGGTCTCTTGTCGCCTCTATATTTCTTTGTCTCCCCTATAGTCTTCGTAGTTCCTTTTAACAAGGCTCTATTTTTGTATCTGTGTCTCCCTATTTTTGGCCAAGTTAACGAGAAATAAAAGCCAAGCATAAGAAAAAAAAGCGAGGAACAAATAAACCAGATCTGTCATTCGCAGAATAGAGGAGAGAAAACAATATAACAGAAAGACTAAAAGAAACGACTAAAGAACGAGAAATTACTGAAAGGAATAAGTGGCGGTCAGACACAAGAGCTAATTCGCGACTGTTACTCTTTTTGACCTTCTTACAATTCATAAAGTACATTTCACGTCGCATTTCCGAGGATAATGCTCCCGAAATGCTTTTTTATGTACATTGATAGATTGTCAGCATGAATAACATCTTGTATTTTACGTATAGTAACAGTTACGTTTAGTAAACTATACATAACTGTTATCCTAGCAACAATTCATAAAGTAGCTGACCGTGCAAAAATATTTCACTTTCTCTGAAATTCTGCTCTTTTTTGTGTACTGTTACATTCGAACTGATTAACTTTGACAGCATTGAACAAACTTCTGATTCCAATTTTTAATTCTCTATTATTATTTTACTGTATTTTAAGTACAGGAGAGTATAATATACATGCTTCTTTCTACCTTTATTGAATTTTTTCCTGTTTCGTTATGAACACTTTTCTGTGGTTCATTCCGCATCCATCTCCCTCCCACATTCGATTCCTCTCCAGTATCTCTCTTTATACTTCAGAACCCACAATTTTTTGTCTTTCGATTGTCGGTTACAAAACTCCCAGTAAAAACCTTCCGCACGTGCCTTCTTCTCCTAGGGCCTGCGACGATTTAAATTATTGTGTCGGCATGCGACCAAGCAGAACCAAAGAGATTGCTTCCCCTCGCCATTTCTTTGACTTACCTGTATTTGCCAATTAATCGCTTGGCTACGTTTCCCCCATTATTTTTCTTTCTTTTTTCTCTTTCTTGGTCTGTCCTCAAAAAAACCAATGCCAATACATGCACAAAGTACATCCTTGTATTTGCGCTTGCTGGTATCGAACTCTCGAAATTCTTTGATTAGTTAAAAAAATAACGAAAATATCATTGAAGTTACATGAGTACTTTTTGGTAATACAAGTCGAATTGTAGAACATTTTCTATGACAATTGGCTTAAAAAAAGTACTAAATTAAAAATTGCCAACTGTCATTCTCAATGGACATATTCTGTCAACGTTACAATGGACTATTCTATTCATAGGGGTCAATCGTGAGAAAATAATATCATAAACGTTATCCAAGAGTTCGTAAAGCTCGTAAACTACATCGAGAAATAAATACGTGAAATGAATAAAAAGGGTCTAACGGAATGTGTGGAATGTAGCTCGCGAAATTCTCTGGATACAAGATCGCCGTCAGGAAAAAGGAGATGTGGGAGAAGAGAGAGCGAGAGCGCGAGTTTTTGCAGTCCGAAAAATCTGGAACGAGTTATACATCTTGCATGTGCGTTCCTCACTCGACCATATCCTTTTTCGTCAAGCTACATCTTCAGCACAGCTCCGTTCATCAACTAATAAGAATTCATCTGGCTACTCCATTGGAATTATTCCCATTCGTTGGACAAAAAAGGACCGCGGAACAACGAAGCAGAGATAATTTAATGCGAGTCATTTTTTTTGCTAATAAAAAAGGAAAGTGTACATAAGCCCGTATAAGGAACGTCGAACTCGTCCGTCTCCATATACGTAATAACTTCATAAATTCCGTCCAATCCCGAACAATTCTGTAATCAATGAAAGCACTCCCCACAGCTTTCATATCCCGGCTTTCGGTATCGAATTTTTTTCTTCGCTTATTCCAAGAGAAAATTTGTGAGCACAAGAGAATGTGAGCCATCGTAAATGTTGTTTTAGGATAGAAAAACCTTCTTTCCTCTTTGCGTTGTCTACCGAACAAAGTTGCCAATCGAACGTTTGCTTTCATCGTGAATACCAGACAGACTTCTCAAGTCGGTGTGCGAAGACCTGCAGTCTATTCCATGCAGTCACCTCTCAGTGGTGTGGTCGCTTTTATCATCTAAACGTCATTTACGAGTGTGCATACTTGAGAGAAGATCTCACGAAGTGTCTCAGGGGTTTCTTCTGGCCGTTATTTTGTCTTAGATAAATCGTCTTGAAATTTAACGGGGAACTAAAGTACGAAGGGGAAAGGTAAAAAGGCTGCGGACAGGACAGCTTGAAGGATGTAGTTAATGTGTTCAAAGTGATCGTGTTTTACCTTCTGAAGCATCCTGATCTTTACACTCCATCCGAAAGCTCTTGGCATCCTGTCTCTGCTTCTTAATAGCTGTTACCGTCCATTGTTGCCTCTCTTATCACAACACGTTCACTTGGACGTGACAGAATAAACTTTCGTAGCCGTTCGCCATCATTGGCAAGCCTCTTTCCTTCCATCCTCGTCTTCCCACCACCCTGAACTTTCCGCCTGAAGAAATTGCCAACTTTTCTAATCTCTTAGAAATTGACAAGTATCACGGTGCCCTTTAATTACGGATGTTATCAAAGTTACAGTACTGCTCTTTCCTTGTTCTCCATTAATTCAAGTATATAATTTTCCAGGACCTAATATTTCACTAAGAACCACGTGCATCAAGTTGTCATGATAAAGTATTACCCAGACATCGAAAGTAGCTCCATCTTCATGTCCTCTTTCACACCTTCAGGAAACACGTCGGCAAGACTTAAGCTTTAGACTAGCTTTTGAAGGTTGCACCAGCTTACCAACGGCCTACATAAATATGGACAATGAGCAAAAAATCTCGTCCATTTTCAATATTTGATTTCGCCTGATAAGGAACGCATGTTAAGTTAACAAGTAACAATAATGTCATAGCCTATTGTGACAATCTGCAATGTATCATTTATTATGCATTTGTCGCAATCAATACGTTCAACAATAGGTTTCGGATATGAAATAGACAATTTCCTCGAAAATGTATCACCATTCTGTAAACAATAATATTCCACTAATTCCCCTGATCGGGGAAACACATTTAGGCCCATCAAGAAGCTCGATATGTGAATAGATAGGAACTCTAACTTTGCGGTAACGCACACATTGTGCATTCATCGGCTGGAGAGGAGGAGAAGCTGAAGCTGAATAGCATATTATAGGTGGAAAGAGAGGAGGGGGATTAGGGAGAGGAAGAACAGTAATGGTGATTCAGCCAGGGGATGGGTTATACGACGTGGAATTCATGACGCCCGTAGAACGGTTGCTCGTAATGTAACTTAACGTGTAACTGGGGGTGTAAACAATGCTATGCTTGCTTACACCACAGCGCACGCTGGCAACGGGAACGAGAGACGAATAACGCAACAGCGCACCGATGGCTTTGCCATGCGTAACCAACAGGTACGATATAATCATTCGTGGTTTGCGAATCCCCCGTTGGGCTATATGACTCGATCTCCCTCTCTTCTCCTCTTTCTGATTTTCTCTCTCTTCGCCAACGCCTCCATACGAAATTAACTATCAAACGGTAGGAAACCCGATTTCTATGGCTATCTCCAGCCAGAATTACGCCGTTCAGCAAGTCCTCGTGCGCCTATTGCTTCCAACCTATTTCATGGAGGCAGAAGCATTATAAACAATGTCGTTGGGGAACGCGAGCTCTCTAGAGGAAGCGGAGCATAAGCTGCAAGATATTTCGGTGCGCGTTACCTGTGTTTCAACGGATCAAACGATCAGATATAAAGTGGGCTTCTCGCAAATTTGTATTATACATTGTAGCACCGTCCCCGCTCCCGGCCTTTCGGATGCTTAGTAATACAGAGTTTCCTACCCATTTCGCGCATTCCCCCAGGAAGTATTAACCTTAAAGATTTATAGGCTGGTGTATTTATGAATAATTTCTATCGAAACGTGTAAGGTTCTGATCCAACCACAAGGTCTTATCGTATGCTGATAGCGACTCTGTAGATTCTTTTCTCCCTCCCTATTTTGTAAATATCGAGTACTTATTATTTATTATCGAAATTGTAAATCATGAAATCTCTATCCCGAAAATACATACCGATGGCCTAGGAACGGAAACTGAAAAAAGACAGCGTGAAGCGGAGCTCCAAAATAGATATGGATCGTAATATTACTGCTTACTTATGTTCGACTACACATATACACCTCAGGGAACTAGATAACTGTGTGGAGAGCGCATTTATCGCTGTATGACTAAAATTTATGCTTCCAGCTCTTCCGCAGTTGCATTTCTGTCGTATGCCTTCCTCTCCTTTCCTGATCGTGCTGGAAACAAATTGCGATCCGATAAAAATATAACGCTCGACTGTAATTCATTGATGTCGGGTGAGAACTCCTTTGGTGGCTACATCATCGGGTATCCGAGTAGTTACTTACGAACGGACTAAGTTCTTCTTTTTCCCAGAATCAGGGGGAGAGGACTGTGCGAGAGGCGTAAAAAATAACCACCTCTACACGCAATCGCAATATACCTACGCGTTTCGCGATGATCGCGGTTTGTCGGGCGGTACAGTAGGACTTGACTCGTTCTCTTTTGCACGCGGGTGCCGTGTATGGTGGTAGTAGATGCTCACTGAGACTGCGAGTAGACATATATTTATGGCTTTTGCGAAAATAACGATCCCCTGGACTTGCGCTCGACACCGAAATTTATCGCTACGTAATGCGACCTAAATGATGCGAGAGTCATGAATCAAAATCAGGGATCGCAACAGCAAAGAGATTTATTAAAATAAAAATTAAGTGACCAAGGAAAGGGGGGATAAAGAAGGATAATACAATCTCGATTGGTGCAAAATCTGCAGCATGACTCATATGATTTTAATAAATTCCATAGCGATTTGGCTTACCATAACATCGTCTCAAATTCTTGTGTAATTTACCTGTCGTTTTTTATTATTGTTACTACATTTCAAAAGGAATTTCGGCGTTTTGGCCCATTTATGGTTCGAAGAACCTGCTGCACATCATGTAACTCGATACCAATTTCAAATTGAATGTGTAATTTGTAAGCAATTGCTAGGTTCCACGTTCAGTCTTTATCATCATTTTTATATAGCCCGATTTATCAAATTTTGATATAAATGACGTAGGAAATCTTTTTTATCTTGACTGTTGAAATTGTTGAAAAGAGTAGTCCTTTCGGGGAAGGAATTTATCTTTACGCTTTTTTTCCCGCTCACTGCATGGACATCAACTCTCGGAATGGAAACAGAGAGAACCGGGAATTAACGTTGAAGATCCGGACAAGGGCGATCAGCAAAAATCGAAGTCGCTTCCAGGCATTTGTTATATTTCATATCGCCAATGATAATATCCGGTTGGCTCCATCGCGTTCATCGCACACATAAAAGGCAACATCGAATCGCCAGCACGTTTCCTCCTGTTGTGCCGTCCGCATGCTCACGCCTTCTCTCTATATCTCCGTCTCTCTCAATCTATCGTAACAAGCACGCAGATGTTCAATTTTTTAGTGTTCGTGTGCCGATCACATGGACTGGCACGTGTGTGTACCGCTCTTGCGCTATATGTTCACTTATAAAGTCCGTGAAAGAATCGAGCCTTGGGCCAACCGTGAAAACTGCTGGCCATCTGTCGATCATCCATCCATTTCGAGAAGAAGCCCGAACGATGAGAAGGAGATAAAACGCGACGGCGTGAAGGAGCGAAAGAACAAGAGAGCAAAGAAATGAGAAAGTTATAGATGCAAAAGTGAATAGGGGGCGGAAAAAAATGCGTTAATAATTGTGAGCCTCCAATCTTCGAACTGTTTAGCCCGGGGCAACGTCGTAATAACAACGAGAGAAATTATACGATAGCCTCTGGGTTTTCCACCCAAAAAAGAGAAGAGAGAAAGACTCGAGGTCATTGACCAGTTGCACGAAGAAGGAAACAAAGGAAATTCATCGGGCAGGAAGTCTTGTGATATTTTTATCGAAAATAATTTATTATTTACAACTTCACTCGAGTGTCTTGTATAGAAATGCGGGAAATAATTTTCAAAGTGCAGCTGCGGGAGGTCGCCTGTTATCAATTCCGTGCTATCGGATTATAGCGATTGAGTGACTCTAAGTTGAGAGAATTGACGAGCTTTGGGGCGGCTTTCCGGGCGTATTATAAGAGCCGGGTACGCACACGCGCACGCTTAATGACACGAGTAACTGCAGGTAATACGAGTCATCGCCAAGTACCGCATGTATGCTGATTTCTTCTCTTTTGGGTTTATGGGGTGCGCGCAGCCTGCACTCAACTCGGTTATTGCATCGAAGAGTGGATGTGTTGTTGACCCTTTATGATGCGCACTTTACACATGCAAAATCGCATGTGTATATATTTTCATGCACGCAAGGCAATTATACATATATTAGTACACACATAACGTCAGCCATGAGCATACACTGTGTCCCTGCTATGGATTGCAGAATTTCTCCGCGTGCTTTGTATCGAATCGCACATATTTCGATCAACCTGCACGTGCTGCTCTTTCTATCGATAATTCATTGGCGATTCACTTGTCTAGAATGAAACACCCGGTCCAACACAGCGTGTGCGTTATTACCATCACATTCTTGTATTACAAGCACGCATTGTCCCACCGTGGTTCGATATCCGGTAGTTCGCGTGTCTTATATTTGGAAAGCATTATTTTAAGATCGTTCATGCGCGAAAATGATTTTTTATGAAATCATATGAATTTTTGTGGAATTTACAAACCTTTAGCATCATAGAGATGTGTGCGTAATTTGAATCGTCTTTTTAATTTCAAAATGATGAAATGACGTCGAATTTACACATGCACACATTGTTATAATGATAAAGACTGCTCGCATAAAGTTAGAAGAAAATCCAATTTTATTTGTCTTTACTTTACACACGAAGTATCAGTTCATTAACATGATTATTCAGAACATCAATTTTCAAAGACAATTTGTTACGTTAAATTAAAAAAAATAACAAAATTTTCAATCAATATGTTAAAATTTATTATTTATAATTTTTGTTTGAGTGGAGTAAAATTATAAGAGTTAAAGTCATATATGGTATTGTATATATGAAAAATGCATTAATCTCGATAGTGATTGATGTACTCATCTTTATTTATCACTGCACCGAAGGCGATAGATTCGTCACACGAAGGCGAGGAAGAGACAGAATTTTGTGTCTAAATTTGACAGAAAATCGGGAGGAACGGAAAAAGAGGGCAACAAAAAGATTTCATAATCACTAAATAATCGATTTGGCGGTAAAAAAGAAGGCACGGCCGCAAAATCTGTATGTACGTGTACGCCCCTACGTTCAATATATAATCGTCGAACAGGAAACTATAAATAATTTATGTGAGACAAAACCCGCAGCCTGTAAAATATATACGCCCGATACATGAATTTTTATGAACGATCGCAAGTTATTCTCAATATATGAACGTGTCTGCCACCTCCTACGTACTTTATATTTTTTGGCCCTTTCAAGATTCGTGGACATCACGTCAATCGCGAAGCTCAATCTAGTAAGCAATTTCACATCATCTGCATTCGATCCCGGAATTCTTCGAAAAATGAGATATTACACCTCGCATGAATATTCGACCGGGCGAACGACTTGATTGCTTCAGGTACATACTCTTTTCGCGTAATGAAAGTTTTTTAAATTAACCGGCTTCGAGGTGAAAAACAAATATGCAAGTAGTTAAAAACAAGAAAAACCAGTCATCAAATTGTCAAAGACAAACATTGACTTCCAGATATTTAACAATGAGATGTTAATGAAGGGAACGATCCGTCGACATTTTGATTGAACTATAATATTCGTTTATTGAAAAAACATCAATAATAACATATCACATTCCTTTTTACACAATCACGTTCCCTCAGAAGGGTGATAATACCACTAAGGGTTACTAAAGGGTGAATGAGCGATAAATTTCAATACCGCGAAGAAATAGAGCGTGTGTTTGTGTATATTCCTCCGGCATATCTGGCTATCGGGTGCTCCGCCATCCACAATCTGTTTACCGTCAGCGACGAGATCTCTATCGCTTTTGGAGTTCCTCAATGAATCATGACACTGGTCATGAACGCGTTTTGGTATCCACTGATCTAACTACGGGTGACAAGTCATCGTAAAAGCTTGGATAAAATTTTAGTGGGTGACTCACGCACGAACTGACCACACTGTAATAAAAGGATCCGCCAATCCCATCATGATAGGATTCCGAGATCAGAAATTTATCCTGCTGTGATATTATCAAACCGAAAAATAATGTTTTGATGAAAAACATCCATTAATGTTTTCAACGTTGAGCAAAAGGAAGAGAGAAAAATAGCAATATCTAAAATTAAAAATTAAGATAAGAATTCCATCAAAGTAGTCATAAAAAATACATATTCTGCATCAAATTTATCCAAAACCATGTGACGTTGTAGATTTACAGAATAATTACCATGAGTTGTCATAGAAACTCCAAACCTTCGTTCTCGAGCGTTTCGAAACGTTTCAAAAAATTGCTTATTTTGCAGTTATAACTGAACCGACTTAAAATTGGGTACTCACGCATGTTATCAAACCGAGTAGGACGAAAATTGATTCAGGACATGCCTGCAATCAATATTTTTTATTTCATCCGAGCAAAACAAAATCTTTAGTTTATGTGCAAACAAGAACAACAGAGAAGAAGACAGAGAAACTAACTCCCACGAATTGCGTCTAGATCTCCCCTCGTAAACACTTCCCACACGCTCACTGCGATGAGGGAAACGAGGGTACGAAAAGAAATGATGTCCTGTTGAAAATCGCGTCTGGTCATCAACTCTATATGTGCTGTCTATTTTTTCTTATATTACATCCAGACAGCGTAAATCTTAAGATTTTTTATCACAGTCGTGATGTCTTGATATGTCGCTGTACGATGACTTATGTGTTATAGTAAGCACGATATTAAGAGGACTGTGTCCGCACGGTATTAACTTGTTCAGCAAACCGTACTGCTTTTATTTGATCTCTTTGTTTCATTTATGCTTTGCCCGCAATGAATCCTATCCAGAGAATCATCCATTGCTCAGCTGCGTGTAATCAAATGTTCTTTTGAAAAATGATCTCTATCATGGCGTGATTTTAAAATATTGAAATTTATGAAAGAAATGTGGATTGAATTAAAAGTCTCGATGAATATAATGCAAAGTATAAGAATCAATATGCAGCATCCGATAAAAGAGAATAAAAAAGTCAATGGAGAATTAGATGAATCATATGACAAAGTTTATCTGAAACGTGGGTATCAAGCGAAAGATGGGTGTTGAAGTTTATTGTTCCAGTATGCATGCGTAGAAAAACGTGGAATGTAAAAAGCAGTGGGATCACGGACGTGCTGGCACGCAGAGCGTGCAGCGGTTTTCCTTCTTTTTCTTCGCTTAGTCCCCCCCTATCAGTCTCTGTATACTCAATCCAGCTCCGAACATTTTTTGCGCAAGTTCCGCACTTGTACAGACGCTGGAAAAATGGAAAAGACCATTAAGTCATACATACGAAAAATAGCATCGCATGAAGGTCTACTACTATGATTCTTCTGATTTTTTACTTTTTTATTTCATAAGAATTCACTAACTACTGTGTGAAATACTAAGGGACTTTTATTCGTACGTATTTACTATACTGTGCGCGTAATCCCTTCATTCAGAACTTGGACGTGTTTTTTGCAACGGCAATTTGAATAAAAGCAATGTTTTGTAATTTATATGTATAATTGATCCATCTATTCAATTATTCTACTGCATAAATCAACGACAGACAGTTAATAACTGCATTGACGGCATTTTTATCGGACGAAAGTACGTTTCACATAGACTCAACATCGGGCGATTATAAGCGTCTGGAAAGCTTTCTGAATACGAACCTTCGTAGCTTCTTCCATCAGTACGATGCGCTACGGTCTCGTAAAGAAATACTATAACGCAACCAAGTTTCTTTTTCACCCCATGGGACGTTCCACGACCTTCGCGAATTTTTTCAAACGCATAAATATAAAAAGTACCGTATTTCATACGCGGCATATCCTTATACAAATATACGCTTATTTTATTCGCATGAAAAATTTTTACAGATCAACGTGCATCTTGCTCATCTTTTATTCATGATTTCCTTGCATTATTTCGATGCATCTTACTTGCTCTCATCTTGCATTGTAAATACTGGAAATATTTTAAAAGAAAATTCTCCGTCGTCAAACATTAACCTTACACATATTCGAATGCATATTTTTTTAGATTACTAGCAATGATTCAGTTAATTATCCAAGACCATCGCAAAAAATAAATCACTCTACATATCTGGGTTACAATGTTGACACGGTTATTCAATTATTAACAGATCAAACCGAACCATAAGCTAAATGAAAGCAAAGAGATCTCGAATACAGAATTCTAGAGCTTCGTAAAGAGTTTGTGGATAGCATAGTACAGGACAGATAGAGAGTAATAAGTGATCCTCTTGTGATAGTATAATATTTTACCTTGGATACATGATATTGTAAATCGCGACGTCTTCATAGATTTAAGCCGAAGAATTTACGGGGTGCGTAATAACCAGCATTCCCGAACAGGGAGAAAGCGAGCGGAGCTTACCAGCTCAGTGTCTTCTGGTGTGGTTCTCCGTACCATTTCTCCATTTCGTGGAGAGGCTTCCGATATCGAATGATTGCATAGATTCCTTGCATATTTCAATAACCCTGTTAGGACAGAAGCAACGCCAGGATAGTTTGAATAGCTTAAGGTACGCGCCCCCAGCCAGACGTTCTTCGCGTTCATCATCCGCCCACGGAATGGTCTTTAGACGTATCAATAGAGAAACGGTAAAAAACTGAAGAGGAAAAGAGCACATCCAGAAAATTTTCAAACCTGCATTCTTCTTTTTTTTCTTTTCCTTCCATCATATACGTGATGAATGAAAAATATAGGAAAACCTATCGGAAAATTTTATGGTTCTCGTTTTCTTTTTTCATAAGTTCATACGCATCAATGTCAACGATTGCCCAACAATTTTTTTCGTTAAATCGATATTATAAATATTAATATTATGCTGACTAATTGAAAATGCTTATTCGATGAATCATCTAATCTAGAAACAACTTATTGCTTACAGGTCAATTAAGAGCACCCCGAATAATGGAACATCCATCGGACATAGTAGTAGCGAAGAACGAGCCTGTCACGCTGAATTGCAAAGCCGAAGGCAAGCCCGAGCCGACGATAGAGTGGTACAAGGACGGCGAGCCAGTTCAAACGTCATCAGGTGAAGTGAAGTCTCACAGAGTACTTTTGCCCACTGGCTCGCTATTCTTCCTGAGAGTGATGCACGGGAAAAAAGAACACGACGGCGGGGTCTACTGGTGCGTAGCGAAAAATCAAGCGGGCAGCGTCAGCAGCAGGAATGCCACCCTCACCGTAGCAGGTACGGGACATTTATCATTATGATTGATTATTTCCTCGCAGATTTCAGTTTGTAAACAGATAAGAAAACGAATTACTTTATGTGAGACTTTCCTTGGCCTGCTATATCAAATCGCAAGTAAATCTGAATAGTATGAGAAATCTTGAAACTAATAGGAAACCATAATTTTTCGACTCAGAAAAAAAAGTCTATACTCATATAGCGGTAATTATAGTTCACGCAGGCGTTCGGGCTAACTGCATTCTCGAGAGAGAGAGATCGGTTATTCATTTTTTCATGCACACGTAACAAGAATCATTTCAGCATTAATAATTGAAATTCATTGTTTCATTTAAAATAACGTTTAACAACCATGAGTTAAGATGTTCTCTGTAATATTCTAATAACCAACAATTTTCCAAAATGTTCCATTTGTTCTGGTTCGCAAAAAAGTGCAAGACTATAAAGTAATCGCTAAGAACGTTAGAATCAGTTTAACATTTGGATATTAGATAGTCATATGTACACATAACAAAGAAAGGTATACCAGTTTAATCGCTAAATGGCCTCGCATGAATCTCACGATACGCATGTCCAATAAATATTGAATTCATGTATGTAATTAACTATGTAAAAGTATAGATATAATCGTTCCAGTAGCCAAGACGAAACGGCGTATGGGACGATAATAAATAATCAAAATCGCTTCGCGTTATATTTCCTCGTGCTCTCTGCGGAAACATTCAGGGTATCGCCCGAATTGCATAATTCCCACGTAAAAGCTCGCGAGTACAATTAGCATTAATTACGATACAGCTTGGACCGTCGTTCTGAACGAAAACGAGCGACGAGAAAGAGCAAGAGAGAAAGAGGAATCTGCGCTTGTTTACAATTTTGCGCGATATCTGCAGCGTGCTGGCATATAACTTCGCGAAACACGTTACAGGCGTGAGCTCGTGCAGGTCCTGCTATCTTATCCCTACAGTTTTCTCGCGCGAAGCCAGCCTTTGCTACAAGAACGAATACATGGACGCCCGTGTCTCGCGATGCAAACGTGCATATATGCACCAAATACACGAATCGCTCTCGTGTGGTTTTAGGGTGCATACATATAACATGCCCTTCATATTATACCCTCACAGCATTCTACATTTGTGTTTCTTACGTATACGCGTTGCCTTTTTCTTTTTCCAATCCATTTCGCTGCCTGCTTAATTCAAAATGTTCTCACACGATGAGATAAAAATTCTCGTTATACCTGAACCATTCGTGTTTACCCGGTTGAAAAAGGCAAAAAAACGCAACGCAGATTACATATAAAGCAATTGCTTGCCTGGAACAACGCAACGCTCAAACGCTCTTGCTATGAAGTTGAAGACTTAAATTTTAATAATTACATATCTGTTCATGTATACCCGTACGCGAATCTACCGAATTCCTGCTTTGTTTGACTGTGTGAGAAGAGGTATCGACATTACGTAAAAAAAGACGACGTAGTAGCTAATAATATAAATATAAGAGCGACTGGTTTCAAAAACCTGTCGTCGAATTACAACAAAATATGATCGCAAATTATCATGCAAAGGACGATGTATTTCTCTTATTGATCGAAGACGACCGAACGATTTTACGGTTCCTTAAATCTGAGCACTTGCTCTAACGCCGGACATTTCCCCCTCGAACCTGATACATGTACACGCAAAAATATCCATATCTGAATATTGCACCCGCTGAGTCCCTTTTTACCATAATTCGCGGGTGCATACATGCAAAACGGGTGCGCGCGAATGCCAGTATCGTCGCGTCAGGGGCATTACAATGCGTACAGCTCGCTGCTTTAATGGGGACGCATATATAGAGTAGCCCAGGTCACTATTGTCCCATGGCGTGAAAGCCCTTCCGCTTGGCTCTGAGTCACCTGACTGCTCTCTATATTTATCTTTCCATACGAGCCGAACGCATCAAGCCCTTTCTGAATAAATTTCATCATATATACACACTGAGAGAACTTAAGAAAAGAAACCGGTGGAAGAAAAAACAAGAAGAAGAAGCGCAGAGAAGTTATGTATACCACCGGACGCAGAGCCATTGTTTCCAGTGTGGACCTCCCGCGAGATCTAACGAGCCAACTGTATGCTGCAGTCTCCGTTCTATACGGCCCTAACTGCGTTATGTATTTTACACATAGCCCTTAACTATTCTTCTTTTTTCTTATATCTTTTTCATTTCTCTCTTTTTGTCTGGTCGCTTTCGCTACTAATATGAGAGCTATCCTATTTCTATCGTTTTATCTCATTTACTGCAGAGGATCGTTGAGAAATATTAAATTTACATTCATCACGAGGTCATAATAAAAATTGTTTCGATCGTTACCGCCGGCGAAACTTGGTAGAGTGAGAGTCTGGGAATATGATTTTACACCAAGACACGATTATTTTGCCGCACGTGCCCCCGGGTGATCGACTGCCTCTCTTTCTCTCCCTTCTTCGAGACATAACTGGTACCACGGCCAAAGTCGTGGGTAACGCCAGACTCGGAGGAGAGGTTTTATCACACACATGTGTGCCAGCTCATGCGTACGTATACTCTGCGAAGTACAGATATCGCGTGTCTTGCAAGACAAGTGCCGAGCATAATACTCGAATTATACGCCCCGGTGTAAGTCGCCCGTCTCGACGCAAAAGCGCATCTCAGTATACAACGACGAGTGAGAGATAATATGACGAGGAGTGGAGAACGACCACGAAAGGAGCATACGCCGCACGGTAAAGTAAGATATACCTTTGCTAGAGGCTAAGAAGGCATGTGCTCTGTTCTGGGCTTTTACTCTTTGGATCCCATTCTCCGGTTCTCTTATTCTGCTTCACCAAAGTTTGTAACACGAGCGAATTTGGCAGCTCGCTTTCATCATCCGTCATGAATAATATTGAATGTCGCAACGCGTACTCTGAAGTCGCCATAACCGTTTACGCTTCTTTTGATGAGTTTGGAATGTGCCACTTATCTAGCTGAAGTCGACCCATCAAAGATAACAATTCATTATGAGTTAGAATCATCCACTCATGATGACTGTTTCACACAATGAACTCCAAGAACTACACATTCCTGTGTTTTATTCTATCGGAACAATGGGGTAAACTCCTATACATATACATTTGACGAGTAATAGATGGAAGTAAATCTCTCCAATCACTCGTTGAGAATTTTCTAGCGTGCGAAATAAGACACGCGAACAAATTTTATGGGAGAAGCAAAAGGTGGCACGCTGTATTGAGTTGTACTGGAGAACGCGTGGCTTTGGCTTACTACCCACAGCAAAGTTGTTCCAGCTACTGGGAGAGATTTTTACGACCCCTTGAGAATAAATAGAAGGCCCTTCGCGTGGCACATGAGCTCTCTTCGGGGGTTTATCTTTCTTTTGCTCGCTTTCTTGCTCGTAAACCGAACACGGCACAGTACAAAACGAAAAAGAGTAAAGAACCGGAAGACAGCACCCACTGCGACCAATATACCAGGTATTGTGCTAGCTGAGTGGGTCAATGTAGGTCGGATGAACGTCTGCTTTCCTGAGTTCTTTCTAGTTCTCATAATACTGCACAGAGATCGAAAAAATTTTAGGAAATCCCGATCAATCACTAAAAATTGGTGAATCCATCTTCAAACGTGTTTTTTAACGCTGAAATTGTGTCAATTTCACTCACTCTGTGAATCACACCTTCTGTCGTATCTCTTGATTTTCAAGACCTTATTTCCAACTACATAAATTTCCTCGGATTAAGGAACTGCGTTTAGAATATTCATGAAATCAAAAAATGACTGCCAATACATCAGAAAAAGCTGAATACATTCAATCGAGTGTATATTCTAACAATTATTTTTATCAAAATCGAAATTCCTTGACCCCACTGTCATTTCTAAGAATCCCGTGGTCACGGATGCAAGAATTATCGAGCATGAATAATAATGGACAATGCGGCGTATCCAAAGGTAGATATAAAGTTAAATCGCGCGTTCCAGTTGGGAATCATAAATCGCCCGGTGAATGTATCGCATTGAAAATCGAATAGACGTTCGGGTATGAGGAATAGCCATTCACAGAGAAGAACCCCGGTAAAGTCCAAGCAGGTTTACGCCGCATCAAGTATGTTTTGTTCTTGCTCTCACGGGCATCGTCGCACCTGGAAAGTCAGTGCGCAACTACCAAGTTCAGAGACTTCACCCTCCGGCATAGGGAGAACTTTCTGATTTTTGCAGCAGAGATTCTCTCCAGCAAGGAAGCTTAGAGGGAAATGCACAAGGAAGGCAAGCGAACGTCGGGGCGGGTCCTAAGAGCTGGTCACATTCCTCCCAGATCGAGAAGTCATCTGGATGAGACGATACACAATGGCCACCTCTCTCGCTGGCTCCAGTGGCCACTTTTACCAAAGAGAAAAAGTGAGTAAGATAGGGAGTTATTGAGCACGCTCGCTGCAGTGCATGTCCGCTCAAGTTCCCGTGCGCTAGCCGGACTAGCGGCATTATACCAGCAGCGATGGCAAAAGCAGCAGCCGTGGAGAGACTTGAGCCATGATATAGGCGCAAACCCTGCGAGTGTGTAGATAGGACATGAAATATGGCGTTGAGATGAGCGATACCGGTAGCTTGTGGCCGTTCGCTCTATTCTCTTTCTCTTCGTCTTTTCTATCTTTACTTACAGGACACTCTACTTTGTTGAGTCATATGCCTTCAAACGGAAACCACACTCTGACAATTTTTGCATCTTGCATCGCGGATCTAAGTTAGCCGAGTTTGTTCTTCGAAAAATAAATTATCACAACTTACCCAAAGGTCCATTCTCTGACATAGTGACATCGACTGACATTTTCCGCGATTCGTGCTCAACAAATTAATTGAGATAGATTCTGTTTTTTAGAAGCGTAAAAGTTTAATTTTCGATTTTTTTAAATTCATAAATTGTATTGGTTAATAGAATGCATATATCAATTTAATACCGTTGGTCATACATGTAATCTGGATAGGCACAGATTTTCTATGGCCGAAAACTTTCGACAATAACAAAATCCTGAACATGCTATCTATGTAAAATTAATCGCATAGAAATCATATGATGATTTAAGACATCGTTACAACATTGCATCCACCGTGTGGAATTAAAATATTATGGAGAATGGGAGAGAAGGGAAGGAAAGAACGGAGTGCCTGAGGCACTGTAGAATCACAGAGAGATCAAGGGTGGAGTATGTAATAAATCTCGGTGGTAGGAAAGAATCTCAAGCGACAATCGATCTTGAACTTAGAACGCTTTATCGAAATATCTAGCGCACTCACTAAAGAGAAGTAAGGAGAAAAACAAGTTGACTGAGGCCTGCAAGCCAGAGAAGAAAGAAAAATATTTTCTGATGCTGAGAAGACTCCGATCTCACTGCAAGACTGAAAATCTTGGCCCCAGGCAACGTGGAATATATTTTCTGCAACCAGAAACAAAGGAAAACAAGAAAAGAGTTCTATATGTATACTAGCAAAGCTTCTGAAATACGATTGTAAATACTTTCATCTTGATGCACCTCTTCGTTGTATTTTTGTTTCGTAGCTGAAGATTTTCTTTTCAAAGATCGAATTGGGAAATGATATTTGGTCATTAAGCAAAGTCAGATAAAATAATATTCGTCTCAACGCGGGCTCGCAATTGAAACAGCTTAATTCAACTTTCGACACGCACCACAGCTCATTCACTTGATGGATATAAAGATAAATTAAAGTAAATAAGGCTTAAATTACGGTAATAAAGAGCGGCAGCAGCTTAATCTTCGTTAACGTCAAGATAGCATTCGGTCCCTTTTAACTTGGATGTAAAATTCTTTTGCACTTCATCTTGAATAATGAAATTCTTATAGTGCGTCCTTAACCAATTGTCGATTGGTTTTAATTGGAGAATAAAAAAGAGACGAAATCATTTTTCGCTGTACTAATAGTCTGTTCTACCTCTTAATTGAATTCTAAGAGTAAAAAGAAATAAGAACGACAATTGAAAGTGTGAACATGATTATAATTAGATTGTTTAAAAAATATCGCTCATAAATAATTTGAGAAGCCGTATGGAATTACACAAAAGATTCTTAAGAATTATCACTATATTCCACTATTATTCCATTTCAACGAGTTCTGAAACCAATAACTTCACTCGACATGTGCGGAACTGCATATGCCTGAGAACACAGCTTAATTCTACAAGGATTTTTTCTCTCTTATATACTAATTGACACGTGTACTTCAAGTAGTAAGACACCGTCGAATCATCAATTCTCTATGACGTCAACTTTAGTAAGTGTCATCCCGCTACCTATTCCATGAATAAGTTGTGATAATAAATAACTTTCATTTATTTGCTTATTTTACTTCAGTTAAATTCGATTAATATAATCAAATGAATTAGTGTTTCCGTCCTTTTATTTAACATTGTTCTTTCCGTATATATGATAAATTAATTAAAGTTTTCTTTCTAAACACCGAAGCAGGTGACGATATATCCGCTTAAACTAGTGCGAGAAAAAAGGTGGAACGCGGTCAAGAAAAGTTTGAAATCTCGAACTTCTAAAGTTCAATAACACTCGACATCTCTTCTCGACCTGACGTGTCGCTTTTATTCAGCACTGCCAGGGTAAGACAAAAGACGTATACTGAGATCCGGTTATGACATGGCAAATTCTATGTGTATAGGAAGCTTTATATTTCTCTTCTACATTTTTACCTTCTACTATATGCGATAGGAGCTAAAATATGTCTGTTCTTCAGCTATTCCGCTACCCTACAAACAGCAGCTTGACGTTTCATCCCTTTTCTTAAGATATTGTGCGCCCTTTATTAAACTTTCGTCAACCCATGCACTTCATCTTATATTTTTCCCGTATCCTTTTCTTCGTAGTCTTTACAAAACAGGGGATTTATAAAATGAAGTGTTGTAAAGATAAAAATTAATAGTTTGAAAAGTTAGAAAATTACGAACTTTTGAAATTGATGACAACGTAAAAATTTAAAAGTTTTGTTTATCTCACCAAAACATGAATTGGTAAAAAATGCAATATCTAGATACATTAGTCCCTACTTATTGAATGAAATGTACTGGCCACCCTTAAATAATTTAGGTATCTACAATGAATGTTTAATTTTAGATAGGAAAGTCTTAATAATTTTTACCATTTTTGAGCATAAATTAAAAGCTTCATTCGTGTATATCGTCCTGAGAGAATAAAATTCAAAGTGACAGCAGCAAATTGAATGAAACGAGTCTTGAAGGGTGACACGGCTGCGCTGCGAGTGATAACCAAAACGGGTGAGAGATCATCTCCAGGGAAAAGGATATATGGTAGGTGCTCAATCGTGTATCTGGCTCTTTTAAATCGAAAGTCCCAAAGGAATTTTGTGGAAAGCAGACACACAGAACTGCTAGAAGATCAGAGAAAAGCCATGCATATTTTGTCCATACATATTTTAATTTGTGTTCGTATGTATATTTTAATAATGCCGATCAAATCCGTCTATAACTACATATTTAATTTTAGAGTAGTGAAGAATTTTGATTCATTATAGTGTTAGTTAGTATAGGATATTGCTGTAAAAATTTCTTGATCAAAAAGTAAAATGATATTGTACTATTTGTAGAGTGAAATGACTCTTTGACAAAGGTGAGTGACAGGCGTAGCTGGTTCCATCTGCCCTTCATTCTCAAAGGCGAACCCTAGTCTCTCGGAGCTACGCGTCAATAACTACAGAAAGAGAGAAACGAAGACGAACTTGGTTCCAATCTGCCTTTTCCAGATCTGATGCCCCTTGTTTCATGTAATGTGGCGAAGCGAGTAATGACGAATATACAGAGGGTGCGTTTACTTAAGAAGCTTTTAAATGAATGGACCCTTGTAAGTTAATGCTTCTCCTTATGAATAAACCACAAGGAACGGACAATCAAAAGCAGTTACGCCCCGTATCCTCTCAGACCTGGTATATTCGATTTCTGTAAGAATTCGTGATACCAAAATAAACTCGGTGAGCTGCCACTACGACTGCGTTTAGAAAACAACGCAAAGGCAAAAAGATTGAATTCATCTCCGTGAATCCGTGAATACAACACTCTTCTATTCAGTCTCAAGTGGGGAAACCTCAAGAAAATTCCACAGACGCAGAGTTAGTTAATTTTTAGAGTCAATGTTAATTTTTATTTTTGATAGGAATGTACTATTTCCAGTATACGAAATGATAAATTTCTGCACAAGTTGAGAACAAGAATGTCTTATCAGTTGGTTGAGAATTTTTTGTTCTTGGTCTTCGAACTCGATGAAAGGTACTTACATTTAAAGCTCGATTCGGTAATAATTACGTCTGCTTAAATCCAACAATCGAATTCAATGACGTTAACAGAATAAGCACGTTATTGACGCATTCAGGTGCTCTCATTGATTATATTACCCTTTCACTCCCCTTCGTAACGAAACTATTCTCCATAAGTCTATTCATTTGGAGCGCATTGTCTTGATACATACATATACCTTTCGATGTTTGTGACAAGAGACGGATTTTCGCTTAAAAGCTGAAATAGTTCGAAATATTCATCTCAAATGCGTAATAGCTTTAGATACTATCATCTTTTTTATTTATTTATTTTTTTCATTTATCGTCGTTACTAATTTGGCCCTAAGTTGGCAATCGTGGACCCGTGATCGATGTAAAGTTCTGGCGGTCCTAAAAATTTAGCTGCTTTGAAAGGTAGCAAACACTTAAATGGGTAATCGCTTAGAATATAAAAAACGTTACTATTTGTGTTGAAGTTACAGAAAATATTGTATTAGATAGCTAAAAATATTGAAAAAAATAGCGTGAAATACTTTTTCGATTCACTGCTACATGCATATTTTATTCATTTCACGCGCATCAAATTTACTGTATGTGTAGAGATGTGAGGTAGAAATCGTACCTGACAGTTGGATCGTTAATCTTACCCGTGGTCCATAAAAGGCGAAAAAGGCGAGCTGCCATCATTGCTTGAGCGAGCGAAGTCACATAGAGATTCAAGAGTCATTCAGGCTATTCATTTGCCCAAGGTACAACCAGACAGTATATCGTTATGACTGTGTCTTTTTTTTACTTTTTACTTCCACATCAGTGTTCATATTCTCATTTGATATCGAGCTCCGTTCAAAACGCACTTCCCAAAGGGTTCAGTAAAAATCGAAGAAAGCATCTAATATACTTTTATGAAGCAACCACATTTTACAGTTATGATTTATTGTTTGTCACTAATTATGATTGGAATTATTTCATGATTGTAATAAAAATAGACATAAAAATGCGAGATGATAGTCTGGTTTAATGCATTATAAGTAATATAATCGTCAAAATGTAGTCCGCTCTTCATTAAATAGATTTTCAGTTGCTACGTTTCCTTTTTACAGCATTAAATGTGCTACATATTATTTGTTTATTTTTCTGAATTCTAATAGTGACCTATTAGATATGAAATTAAGATATTCTATGTCACAATCGATGTTACATTTTGAGTGAACTGTTACATGATTATATTCCGGGTGTCAACAAAGTTAAATGCAAATAAGAAGCTAATACAATATGCAACGTGCAATACATAGGACTGCAGTATATCTCACGATAACGTAGTGAATATTGCATAGAAGTAGCTGGGAAAGCAACACTTGTACCAGAGATGACAAAAGCTCCCGTTCGCACACGTTAATCGATTTTTTCGTTCGTTTATGGTTTCTCTCTGTGCTCGGTCATGGTACGTCGTTAGTTTTTTCACTGTAACGTTCTTTACATTATTCTGACATCAGTTAATTATAATAACACATTTTTTATTTCTCATTCGATTTGTGTCACACAATAATAAATGACAATTCGAAGTGCTGTACGATATCCGATTTTTTTCTATTTGAATCAAATTGAAAAGAAATTCTGAAAGGAAATGATGAATTATAATGACTAAACGATGACAAAAGCTTACAGTCTCTGAAGATTTATATTTTTTTATTTCGTGAGTTTATCTAAACGTTTTCTTACTAGCATACCAAGTATAGAAAACACGCAAGCACGTATAACAGAGAGTGTCGACTATTACATACCCACCTTTAACTTGTTCAGCTTCTTGAAGAAAGGACTTCTCTACTCTTCTTCCATTTCCTCATTCTTCCTATTCAGGGACGTTTCTTCTTGTGGCACGTACAAGGGGTTAAAACGGTCCTTAACAGACGATGGACTGTCCCTTTGGAGCGTACGTGAATGTCTCTTTACTTGTGCAAAGCCCGAAATGACGTGACACAGCCGAATTGTAAACGTGGAGAAAAAAAATTTACATTAAATGTTTGATCAGATGGCACCCGGTATTTACTACTATCAATGAATAGTTGATGAACAGTCAGTGATATATAAAACGAAATTACAATATGAAATTCGCAAAAAATTCTTAAACTCTGAATAGTGTGTATACTTCTAAAAATCAGTTGCTAAATTGATTAGGAAAGAAATGGTAAGCATATATTAATTTAACGTTATTAGTAAAAATGCAACATGAAATTCATTCAGAAGTGTTGTAATCGATTCTTGTCAGAACTTGCAAAGTTGCAAGCACACAATTACAATCCGGGATAAAGAACGTCAAGTACGCTCAAAATTCTCCCAGGGAGGGCGCGGAAAGCCACGCTCTGCACAGCAAGATAAGGCCAACCTTCCTCTTTTAGCTCTTAGGCTCTCATTGTATACTTGTGTATAGGTATACTTCTATACTTACACACTTCATTGTAGCTTCTACCATTTTGCGCAGTCTTGCTGTGCGTGTATTGATTAGCGGGGATGCAGGGTCGCAGAAATTGTACTGGGGATGGGTAGTTTGCCGACGATGGCCCGAATGTGAGGGGTTGGAAAGAGGAATGCAGGGTGAAACAGGAAAGGGAAAGCTTTTGTAGCTTTTAATCCGGTGGTCTCGCAACGATGCTTCTGTTCACTCACTCATTACTCTTTCGTTTTCTCTCACCTCGCTTCCAATTTCTAGCTGGACCTACAGCGATATCGTACCATTATTCCATTTTGCTCGTCAATTTTTTTGACTCACCTGATACGTCCGAAAAGTAATGAAGATTGAAAATGAAGCTTTGCAGCACTGATCGATTGCTTACTCTAGCAACATCAAAGCTAAAAATACTGATGTCTGTGACAAAAATGTTTTTCTTTTGCTGTTTAAAAAGCAAAAGAAAAACACGTTTTTTACAAATCTAGTTGATTGTGCCAACAAGACACAAAATGCCCAACAATGTATTTTATGAATATACCAAATTATAACTGTCTTTCAGGAATTAAATGATGTCTTTTTATTGCAGTATAATAGGCAGAGATTAAGTATTAAAATCGCTAATAATATGATGGATCACCTTAAAGAGCAGTAGTAAATAAGTAACACGAGTATAATATTCCATGTCAAACTTGTAGAGTGACTGGTAATGAGAAATACTAAAGTGTCGGATACAATTGAAGCTTTATATAGTAAGTACATTGAAATAAATCCGTTCCACTGTTTGATATATATAGCTTCAAATACATACAGAGAGCGAGTGATATTTTTATTCTTAATTAAATCGTCCTGGAGTATTCAGTAGAACAATACAGGATTTGGAGTATTGTTGGTAACCTTATCGGCATGCTAGCAGCCAGGAAGATAACTTCAGTCGTGTGTAATTCTATACCGTTCCTGCAATTCACCATACCATCGGATAGCTAAGTACTGTTAAATGCTGCTTTGTTAACTGTCTCGGTTAATTGCTAAAGCGTTATAAGCGGAAGAGAAACCTCATAGACGATCGGAATTTATTCAAAGAAGAACCGAAAAAGCAGTGATATTTCAAGTTCTTGACAAAATGGATTATTTTTTCCTTTGCCGTAGTATAAGTACGTTTTCCTTCATATTGTGTACATTTTCCAATGTTACCACACTTCTAAGGGATGGATTACAAAGGATGTGTTCGTCCTGCACTCCTTAAGCACTTTAAGTGTTATCGGAAATAACGGCAAACGCTTAAAGCGCTCAAAGCGTGCAAGACAAACGCACCCTAAGACAAAGTACTTCATTAGAGAATACTTGGAGAGCTTAAAAATTCGTCTTGTCAGCCGAATCTCACGACTGAGAGAACAACGAACTCATGACAAGGGCACCTAATCTTAATTCGTCTGACTTTACCTGGATTAACGGAAGGGGACATACACAATATTATCTGGAGCTCTTTGTTTCACTGTTCAAGTCTATAGTCGCAAAATGGCGGAGGAATGCAATTTTAGGTGTGATATATCACTTGAAGGGCAGTCAGGAGCGCGAGGATTCCGCTTCGCCCGGGCTACATCGTTCTCTATCTAGCTTTTGTTCGACGGATATCCGGACCGAAGCTCCGATGGGATGTTGGTGTGGTGCGTTGAGCATCACTGGTTTATTAATCCTTGGACACCCTCGGAAGCTCCTAGGCTTTACACTCCAGTGCATTTAGCCCTTACTATCCTACGTTCCCGTCCTTCATATCCTACTCTCATCATCTTCGTCCGTCCGTTTGGCTCTAGGGTGCACTTTACAGTGTTTCTGCTGAAACAGACCTACCTGTACCACTGTTCTCTAATGGAAGCTCTGATTCAACTGCAAACTGTTTGAACCGGAATAGCGGTCATAGCTCATCCGATGTACTCTCTACTTTCTGTACAAGTTGGATACTGTTGTTGAATCATTTCAACATTTTCGAGCTTGAGTTGCAAAGTGTAATTAGTTAATTGTCAACACATGTGTGCACGCTTGCTCCAAAATGTGGTGCTTTAACATTGACGTGTAGGAAGCGCATTGTCTTGTAGGTAACCGATATTTCATGCTTAGTGTGTTAATTAACATCTAATACTTTTTGTACAACGTTAACTGTGCAATGCCATTTTCTGTAAATTAATTGACATTTTTTCTCAACCGAATTGTTAAACGCAGCTGATTGGACAATAAGGGAAAATACGTTCGGATACGTTTCTGCATCTTCAATTGGGAAACAAATGTAATAACGATACAATAAAAATTATTTCTTCACGAAGAAGTCGAAGTACGGTGTGGGTGTTCGCCAACCTTTCTATCTCCGAGGCCACCCCATCGAAATGTAATGTAATATTGTCGTGTACGATTCCACAAGTAATCGTGTCCCGCATCTTTTGCACAAGTTTATATCGATAAGATGAGGGGCCTAACTCGTGGCCGAGCTCAACGTTTTTCCTTCGTCTTGATAGTGGTTGGTTCTGAACATTTTCTTCTCAGTACTTTATGACAATGTAGGTGGTAAACTCGAAATGTGTATACCGTTAACGGTATATCAAGACGTTATCGTTAACTGGTTGTTATAATTTTATCATTATTATTATTATTATTATTGTTCCCATTCAAGCTACTTTCAGCACACGAAGAATGTGTGTCTGATATTAATGCATTTTTGCAGTTCAGCTTATCTTTGACTCAAGATACCCCATCTCTATAAGTCTATATCGTACTAAACTTTGGAAATACCTTGTGACATCTCTGGTGGAGTCAGTCCGCTATATTTTTTTCTCACCAGGTATACGGTACTCTGAAAGTGAAGTATTTCAAATATGTAATTTCCTATCGAACGCCGATCTCTAAGAATTACAATAGTGATCGACTTATCTTTTTTTGATTTCGGAAGATATTTCTGCGATATTTTTCAATTTTCTATACAATTCGGAATGAAAGTATTACCCACATATCTACATCTGATATCTATTAAATATTTCTGAAATATTATAACATCAGAAACATAACTGTAGCGCTCGTTTCATGTTGGGACGAGAAGAAAGTAAGAGATTGAAAGGCCTGTCGCATGCTCCTTTCTTCTTCCCTTCTTTCTCTTTGGGTCTCTTTCGCGTATGTACAGATAAGTACCTCGTAAAACGTTGTATCTGAAAACACCCACGTTGCTGAAATTCCATATCGGAGATCGTACGTTTTATGTTCATGTAAAACAACGGTAAAATGCGCGAACATTTGTATACTCTTTGCACTTTACACTATCTGGAGGGTGCACGTATGCTCACACGTCTTTGTCATATACGTATTAGCTAGACGAATCAGCGTTTTTTCCATTCAATTTTTCCGAGGTACCAGTTTTCCAACCTTTTTCATCATATAATGTTCTGCGAAAGATTTTCCTAAACTTCATCGATGTTTAATCCTGCACCGTAAAAAAATTCAATATAACTCTTCACCTATGGTAGTTTGATGGCTATTAACTTAAAAGTTGAACTTAATGTTCCTATATGCAACGACAATCATTATGAAAGCCCTATCGTGTTGCTAGGCTGGCAAAAAAAGACGAACATGGAATGAGATCCTGTTTATTTTGCTTTATGGTTGGTGGCCGCTTAATTAGAGCTTCTTCACTAATCTCGTAACAACGCCACGGCCCATTGTCGCTTTCAAGATGAGAATTGAAATAAGACAGGTTGGACACCGAGACCACCAGCAAGATCGTTACACGTCTCTTTTACAGGCTGATTGTGGGACACCGTCGCGAGCGTCGCCTGAAACACTCGCCATTTATAGTCATGATCGGTTGCACTGTCTTTTTTTAGAAAGGACAATCCACGCGATGTACTAATTTATATCAATCCAAAATGTTCGAAAATCATTTAAATTAGTAGTAGCTCAGTAAATGATGGAGATGAAACTTGAAAGGAAGAAGATGTATTCAAATGCGTCGAGATGTAACCCGCATGCATGAAGTGAGCTTTAGGCACGTCCTCGGTCATTCCATATGCAACATTCTATTATTCTTGGTGTATGCTCATGTAGTTGAGAACAGTTGTTACTCCAACTTATACGTTCGAGGAAAGCTTTGCCAACGATGATATATTCGCTTGAATCCGTGCGCCGTGAACGCTCTCATCGCTTACAAAGCGTCTATTTCGAGCGGAAATAAACACGAGATTCTCCGTCCTTCGTTCTGGCATGGAGTTCCAAGCTTCCAAATCACCTTTTTTTTAATCTTCCTCCTTTCTTCTTTCATCACTTTTTTTCCCGTTGACTCCTCTTTTTGGCTCTCCATACTTCTTCGCTACAGTTTCTAATCCCTCAATACACTCGTACGTTTCTCGTTTTCTTCTCGTCGTTATATCTGTACCAGCGTTTATTCCTCACACTTTGAAACATCTTCTTTTTTTCATTTTCTCCTTCTCGGTTTTCTGCTTCACACTCTATTCTGCAAATTCTGTTACGAATGAACTCTTTGAAACAATAAATTTTGCGTTCCACAAATCAGCGACAGAATTCTAGTTCACATTTGCTGTAATGTGTTTTTCTCATTATACGCTTTTCCTTTCTTATTTTCATTTTGGCCTTTGTCTCTTTGTTTATCGTGGGCCTTCTCGTTTTATTAAATTGAAAGTTATTTCAGTCTAGTTAGAAGTAAAGTAAGTTTTTTTTGTTTGATTCATTAGGAAGGACTTATGTCTCTTCGTTGAAACTGTCCATCTTTATAATGTTTCGACCAGCTGTTAATTGGGCACGTTGCTACAGCTACAGCGGTGGCATAATCATTTTCCTTCACTCTGTAACAATAATTATGTATACAATTACGCAGAAAGATTCAAGTATAGATCTCGCGGTGTGAGAAACAACTGAGAAACGTTCTTCCGATTCGATTTTCTCGTTTCGTGAAGACGGATCCCGCCGCGAACATTATTCACGCTACCCAGAGCTTCATGCTCGCTCTCCTCATTCGGATACTTGGTATGAGAAAAAAAACGGGACAGCGCGAATTGGAGAAAAAGACGCAACGGAGCAAGAGATAGAGGTACACTCTCGACACCTACTACAGTTTCTTTCTCCCTCACTCTCTCGTTCGCACTGTTTTTTTTTCTTTCTCTCATATAACAGCCCTTCCGTAGTTCACGAAGAGTGTGCCGAGCAACCGCAGGGAGCAGGAACGAACCTCCTAATTTATCGCTGGCATGCACGAGTCTATTAATAAACTTCGAGATTCCCACGAGCAGAGACCAGAAATATTCGCAAGAGACGCTCGCAAAGAATAAGGAAAGAAAAAGACAAAGATGCAGAAGAAGCCGAAAGTAACAAAAAAAGGATGCGCGAGAACGACAGAGAAGCTTTTTGCTTCGTCTTCGAGCGAGAATTTTATTTATTTTTTGTTTTAGGCACCGTTGAAAGATCGTCGACCCTTTGGAAAGTCCTCGTGGACTTGTCTCTCATGCTTTTAGACGCGTGGACAAACCTACGGCTTTTTCCCTTCTTTGTGTACATACCTCTTCACTGGTGTTTTTGATTCGAGGCATTTTTCACAACACCTCGTCGATCATTCATCGAAGATTTGAGAAATTTGTAATATGTACAGTGTGCACTGAGAAAACTGCGCACGAGGATGAGAAACTTTTCACGTCGCGAGCCTTGAGTGCGTGTTCAACTCAGCCACTAAGCAATAACGATGGAGAGCGGAAATGTGAGGAGATGCATGTAACAACTTTGGATTAACACGTTCGGTTACACGATATGTTACAACACATTCACCTCGAGTTAATCCATCTTGACAGAAAATCATCACGTGTAATACACAAATTGAAAATTATTTTGAACATATAGTGAATTGACTATTGCACACCGATAGGACTGCCGTAAAGAACGACTAATACCCCAAATTGAAACAAAAATCTTCAAGATCATTTTAAAGAAAGGCAAAGAGGATTGCTCGGAATCATCATCGTCCATCGTATTATTTATTACCGCAAAAGTGCTTTTATTCTTTCGCCTGAAAGGTTCTTTGGAAAAGTGTCAGGATACACATAGTCTCGGTGAAGATTGTGTGGATGAGCATAGCGTGCTGCAAGAGCGTCTTTTGCTGCTAGTTATATATTTATATCGAAAGGTTGGACCGTGTGCACGGAAAACGGAGCTACGAGAGAGCGGTAAGAAAGCAGGAAGAGGGAGTTTGCACACGCCATTTCTACCGAAGTAAATGGCAAAGAAAGCTCTCGCTCTCGCCCCCTACATCTCGGCACTCTTCTTCCTATCCTCATTTCTCTTCCTCTTTCCTTTCGCTTGTACATATACAGAGTCGTGTATCCCATAGAAGATGAGATAGAGCTCGGCCTCGCGGCGGTGAAATAACGACACGACTGAAGTGCCCCTTCCATGAAAAAAGGGAGAGGAAAGTAGATGTGGAGTGCGACAAACTGCATCGAGCGAAGAATGAAGCACCTTACTTGGATTGGTTCTCACTGTTTCAAAGCCAGAACGTCGGAACTCCTCTTCTCTTTCTTCATTCTTGCGTTCAAACTCTTCAAAGAAAAGTTACGCACATCTTTATGAGCTAGTCATTGCATCCGTTTTTTGTCATTAGTATTCATTAGAATTTGTATCGTTATTGATTTGTGATTGTGAAAATATTCATTTGAAACCTTTATTGGCCTATGATTCGAATTCGTCTTTCTCGTTAAAAATTATTTCAAGGCTCTCGGTTAATTTGCAAAATTGTGAAACATCTCCCGCACAGGCAGTGAATAATGCGCGAGCTCTCGCACCTCTTCAGGTAGGAAATGTAGCCGATCCGACGCGACAGAAAGCCAATTCACGCTCTTGGCTCTGTAGCATGGCAGAACCGTACAATATCTTCACATTATTGCTCCTATACTTAATGTACTCTTTTTTATCTCATCGCTGTATATCCTGACTACCAAAGATTCATTACTTAATTTTATTAAACTTGCGATTTAACCATCTATTACCAATGCTTTAAATCTAATTTTTGACTGCATCACAGTGAAAATATTTTTTTGCATACTTGTGCAAAAAAATAGTACACGGCTATGGTGCATTTACCTTATGCGGTTTCACAGAAAAATAGAATGGGCTTTCGAAGAGCTTGTATTGTATGCATAGGATAAAAATGTAGAGCTCCGTAGCCCTCGGCTCTCTGTCTTTCTTCGCAGGATTGAAACCGAACGAAGAGAAGAGAGCTTCGAGAAAGCAAAGCATATCCTGAGCTCACAGTAAATAGGATCCTCTCGCGCGTACCACGTAGAGCAAAAGAGTGAAAAAGCATGCTGGAGAGACAGAGGCTGGTGTAATCGAGAGAGATTCGCGAGGCAAAGTCACGAGTACTCTTGTGGCCCGAACCTTCCCTCTGGGCTCAAGAAAATTACCTGGTCTTTTGTTGGGATATATATACTGATAGTCTTTCTAATGTAATACATATAGTAGGTCCTCTGTATCCTGTGAATGAAACTCCGAGCGATATAATACTACTATTATTATATAGCCGATGATGGCAATTCTATTGCGTTGAATTGGATTCAATGGATCTAACGACCTCATTTTCCTGATAGCTTTGATTAAATCTAAATGTTCCCTGACCGAAGCTTTTTTTATTGACTTTGGAAAGGCTTTGTTGATAAATAATTAACGCTTTCGATGACACACGTATTTCTACCATTTCTGCTATTACGCTCTATTGTCACCGAAAATGGCCGCGATACGTTTCCTTAAATTCCGTTTACCTTCGTTCAATTCACAAAATGGCTATTCCACGTTATTTCCCGTCTCTATTTTGTCACGTGCGACTGTGTTAGGGGCTTAGAAGCAAAACATCAAAAGACTCTTCACCCCTGTGAAAATTATGAACAATTTTTGTTACTGAAAATATTCTTGAGGTGGATTAAATCGGATAGACTTATATAGGTCTCTTCCCTCTTGGGCTAAAGATATTGTTATTCCGAAGATAAGCGTCGTACATCGATAGAGCTCCGTATACACAAGAGGAAGTAGCCGTAATCGAAAGAACGTTATGGAATGGCTATGCAGCGTCAAAACCGATAATGGGCTTCGATCGCAAGTGAAGATATTCTTTTCCGATAGTGAGCAAGAGCTATTAACTCTTGCCTTTTTTGTTTTCGTTTGTTTTTCCTGTTTTATTCGAGCTTATCAACACTGCCGTTTTCCGCTTTATGTAATCGGTTCTAAATCGATATAAAACTCAAATACTTTATAAAGATACAAGAGCACTTTTGATATTTGATTGTTTATTGTTTATTTTCGTGCAAAGAGAAATGAAACAAAAATTTTCGTTTCTATCAATACGCTGACAAGAGATATTCGTATGAATGGTCAGTACCTTTGAATTCCGCACAAATCAGTACTTCATCCACTAAATGCAGAACTGTTTGGATGAGTGCGATAGAACACTCGAACGAAGAACTCTTGCACGAAGTGCTGACACGCACTGCCTCGTCTCTCGTAATCGATTTTACTCAAGTGCGTACTCCCTAGCGATCGAATGCTGAATATTTGGAAAGCCCCATGATCAAGTATTGGACGACGTTATTCAATCGTCCTTTTTTCGAAATTTTTTGTCTTAATCCTATCGACAGCGAGCTCGGACTACAGGCGTAATTTTTAGATTTTTCAATCCTAACGCAATTTGCAAAATGTCTAGGAAGACAATCATTCCAGACTTGCATGCGTGCTGCACATACATTAAGTTTTGACGATACGTTATCATTGTAAAAGCAAACACATGTATGCATACATGCATGATAGAGCACGTTGAACTGCACCGCGATCTTACCTTTCCGGCTAGTGTGTACCTGGCCTAGCTTTATTATATAACACAGCGCGTAGACGCCTACTCAACGGCTATCTGAGATCCGATGGGTGGAGTTTACTCCTGCGTCTGTTCTACCAACAAATCATACGACACTGGAATAACGTGCAAAATTGTGAGATTACATAGGGTGAGAGCTATTTAAAAAGTATATACATATTCTGGACGCTAACTAGAGAGAGAGAGAGCGAGAATCCAGAATGCAAGTCTCGGCGATAATATGCGCTCGTCTTTATCTCGCCGCATTAAGTTATCAGTGGAAATACTAACGTCTGCGACCAATTTATCGCTCAATCGCAGGTTGTTCATAACCCGACAAATATAACGTTCCACGCGGGGCGCGTACAGGATTTTTTTTCGGTATGCAAGAGGAAAAAATACAGGCCACCCAGCCAATCCCAGCAAGCTGTGCAGTGCAACCGTTCATACGTTTAATTAGAAAAAGAAGAAAAGGTAATATATGCTTGACCGCGGGGGGTGTTTCTGTGCGAAACTCGAATCGCAATGATAATAAATTATCTCATTTATCCTTGCGTTACATGCTTTCACGCGTCGTCGATACCATTCGGGGGTGACCCATTCAGGTTGTTATAGATCAAGTTTCAGTAATGTATCGCATGGACATCGCAGCGCAAATAAAGTTGAAACACATGGAGCGCGTTCCGATTCTGCAACTCTCTCGATCGCGCTAGCGTGCAGCTCTTTAGTGCGCGCCCGTCCTGCGGTTATTTATTGTTCGTTACCAATTCTCTACCGTCATAACGGATTGCCAACACGCTCGATGTCACAAAGATATAGCTACGAAATACGCGTACTTCGTCGGAATGAGATGAGGCTGAGGGTAGGAAAAATTGAACATTACGATGCACGCTGACCAGTGACTTCGACATCTACGCGCATGGTAATACGCATGCATTTCGTTTCGAAAGTCAGCAAGTTATGATTTATACCCATTCGTATATGTAAGCAGAAGCTTCGAACTCACGTTTCTGCTCGTACTAAACCAGTATAACGCATTATGACATTATATATTTACACTCAGTATACGATGTACAGGCACCGATTCGTTCACACAGAAACCCTCTGCGTTCAAATTGTGTGTATATCAAGAAATGCGCTATCTATCGTGGTGGTGATAACGGTAGTGATGATGATGATCATCATCATCAGCATTATTATTATTGTTATTTTGTTGCATTGCCCTAAATGATATTGACGATCAAACTTATGCTGTCAAGTTTTGCAGAAAACCATTTTACGGATGTGTAGATGTTCGTTTAGGTAGCTGCAGAATACTGGACAGGTTCACTGATGTGTCACTCTTGATTAAATGTACAAAAAACTATCAAGATTTGATGCAGAAGCGTTCGTGAATTATCAACGAAATTACGCTCTACATGCACTCCTAACAAAAGACATTGTACAGTATTGTACATACAGTATAAGAAATTCCAATGCAGAGGATTGACGTGCACATCTACGATCGTATGTGCATGTATACATAAACAATGTATTATAATATGTTTATTTTCAACCACCTGGTCGGCGATGGTGAAGACGATGATGAGACCCGGTTTGAGTTATATATGTATACACCACACCCACGATATCCTAAATGCCTATCCTCAATGTGTGTATATACTAAGTGAACGGGTCGCATAAGCGAGAAAACCGTTTCTTTTGCGATGATAACATGACCAACTTGCAGGTACAACAGATCCTTCTGAGAGCAAGGAAATTTATATACACATCTGCATGCAAGCACTCACATACTATCAGGAAAAAAGCGTACAGTGTTATCAAAATCGTGCATATTACTTGAATTAACTGAATGCCATAAACACACATTTTAATGACCAAACTTTCTCCTCTTCTCATCCATGATTTCAGAGTTAAAGGTCCAATTACACAATTGCACTCTTCCTAAAACGAAACATGGCCATATTAGATTCAACCGTATAGCCGCATTATACTCCAAGAAAAGCCATAACTTTCTTACCTTACATAGAATGAAATAACGTTGCAATAGTGTAGTCAAGTTACGGAAAAGCTCTCACCGTGTCTATTTATGCAACACCAATAGTGACAGTCGGAGACGGATGAGCCTAGTCATTACTATAGGAAGGAGACTCCAAGGAGTGGAAGGCTGCCCCAGACTCTGCCTCCACCGGAGTCGGCAACACACGCTTTAATAAGCTCATTAGTTTATTCGCATGACAACAGCACTGCAAATCGAAGTGTGTACTTTTAACACACTTAGGTGTGTTATTTTGTTGCCGTCACTTTTTACTCATTTTAACGTGTTTAATTTTTCAACACGCC